>OZ023210.1:61003708-61025125 GCA_963995525.1 Escarpia spicata
TAAGTACATTTCAGATAGTCGGTCAAAATTTGTAGCCATATGCATGCATTTTAAAATATACAATAATACATTGACGTAGACATCCAAATCTACAAGAATGACAAACTAAAGACAACGTACCATCTGACAGGAACATAAATATAGACAAAATCATAAAGCAGGCATTACTTATTTTACGTATAAACGGTCAATAAACGAGCCGATTCAAATTATCGTAATTGTTCTTATGCAATAACAGCGCCGTTGAACGAGTCTTCCATTGTGCCCATGATGACGCGAGAGATGCATGCTACTTGTTCCGCAGAAGCGTCAGCTTATTACGAAACAGTTTCGTCCGTATGTCGACCTGTTTGATTCCTTACTGGATGTCGAGCCGCTGTAACTTGTAAGTACGGCGTACGCGCCTCCATCATCAGACCGAAACAAAGCTTCTCCATATTGACCAGCTTGTGTTTCAGTGAGTCTTTCTGAGCAATGCTCCTGTTGTACTGCGCCTGTCGATTCATACTGACCGCCAGCAGGCAGTGCTGTCGTTCGCTGTGCCGTGTCCATTGCCTGTTTCTCGAGCTGCGTCGTTTCCGTCGGTGCCTCTTTGGTTTGTTGACAACGTTCCAGGAGAGTCTGCTACGGCGGTTCTCGATCCGCGCGTGTCTTACCAAGTCAAGATCCGAGGACGACTTGGATCTGGCGTGTGCAGTGCTTCTACGCGAGGACATTATAGACGCCGTCGTGGCTAGCCGCGCGGACCACATGTGTCGACTTTTCATTATAGTCAATAGAACGGCGAAATACAAGACGCACGGACTTCACCAGGCATTCATTTCGTATTTTAAAATATCCAGTTAGGTTGTGGTTCCTCGTGATATGTGTCATCGACAAGCTAATATCCCGACTATCGCGAAATAAGCACGGCCACTCGAGGAGAGAAAGCAGTTCCCGAAATACGAGACGCAATATTAAAGACGTAACCCTAGCGTGTACTTCGTCACTGCATTGTAATTTCGCGATATGCAAAAAAGCATAGCGTTTAGTAGTCGCTGTGCTTAGTGTTTGTATTATTTGCACGATGATGTTTTCGATCTACATTAAAACTCATGCCCGGGTGCACCCCCTTCATTAAGACAACATAATTCTGCTCGAGGGAAAACTGTTCCGCCTATGTTTTAAGGGGGTGCAGTTGGAAGATTTGGAGGAGCATTAATGGAGTGCAGTTGGAGGCCCCAAGCGGTTGCCGTCGGAGAAATATTAATGGGTGCACATTGAGGTTATAGTCGAAATACGCACCCCTCTGTAAAAATAACTTGTGCCTCAGTCCTGCTGCACGCTGAGCGTGAAGTTTCCCGCTTTGTTCTCTTACTTTCATAATGAATTAGAACACCTCACCCTCCTAGTCTTTTAAATTGACTTTCAATTTGTGTACTAATCATGCGACACAAAACGTTGGACCGGCGGAAACACGTTTTTCTCCTTTTCAGGTGTGGGGAATGTCTCGCTATGTAATTTAGTATTCGATTGGTCTTCGTGACACTCTTCTCAAAGAGCTTCTCAATGTGATCTCTTCTAAAACTGGCTAATGAGGTCCGAGGTCCTTTTCTGGGGTTTCCGCGTCCGGTGACTGTCTGCAGTGCCATGTCACCAAATTCGTAACTAGGAGGTTCCGTCGGAGTTGTACATCGAAATATGTACACACGTCTTACGAATAGGATGTCTTCCGGCGTAGACACTCGGAATAATCTAATTCATTTTTGTGAATCCCATCCGAAAACGAAAATGTACGAACTTCCCAAATGTACCCTCTAACAAAAAAACGAATCGTTATTACCGAGATGATGCCCAGCAATTGGCGTACATTGACACAACTAATATTCTGTTTTATATCGCCAACATTCGTCCTTATACAGTACTAAAGTTTAATAACATCATTCAGTTATTATTTACCGATGTTAGGCATTTACCTATGTATTTAATAATTGTTAACCCATTCATTACAAGTTAACTAATAACTATTTAAGGCACAGGTCGTTAGATGAGTTCTTTGACCGGATTTTGAGTCGCTGCCAAAAAAAGGAATATATCATCCTTTGAATCGTGTTGTCTGTGGATGGAAGGAATGAGGAATAACTTTGCGCTGTCACATAGTCACCATCACTCACTTTGTACACGCACACACACACACACACACACACACACACACACACACACACACACACACACACACACACACACACACACACACACACACACACACACACACACACACACACACACACACACACACACACACACACACACACACACACACACACACACACACACACGACACACACACACGACAACAGGACAGAGTAGGACGGTGAACGCGACCGTTCTTACCGATGTGTTTCTACCGGCGAACGCCAGAGCAACGAAGCAAAACGTCACGTGTCATTCACCAAGGTAACTCGACTTGTAGCGTCACTTCCGACGACTTCAGCACAATGACAAATGTGGCGCAGTAGCGTAGTTAATTGGCATCGGATTAGCACATAAAATAGGCAAGATTGTACACTTTGGTATACAGTTGTGTCATTTTGCATACGTATACTACTTGTGGCCCTGACGATTTTATGATGTAGTGCCAATTGAACTGCGCCTTCTGATGACCTACAGCGTCACCTCGTGGTCGAACTTAGCATCAACATTGCTTTATTAATTAGGATAAAAATTACTTAAATTGATTTACATACACGTAGCATTTGACGACATTCACAACTGGATGCATCTCAGAACTTTGAAATCATTAAAAAAAGATTAGAAAAAAGTGAAACAATGTTAACATTGTCTTCTTCAGTGTATACTGCCGCCTAGCGAACATTTAGGCGGATAAGCACACCTATTGTACCAAAGATTGTCATACTGTATGAATACATATTGTATGTGTCACTCTGTTCCCTGATATGGAAGTACTGTCAGGGCAGTCTATCTATGAATCGCCTGAATGCATCTCAGAACTTTGACATAATTAAACATGGAGATTAGAGCAAAATATACGTGAAACAATGTTAACAATGTCTGTTTTAGTGTTTGACTGCCGCCTAGCGAATATATAATTGTGACACTTTACATACACGTTCAACTTGGGTACCTGAAGATATTATTCAATTCTGGAGTAAATACGATACTTTTACTGTAAGAGGAGCGTTGTCTCTGCTCTGATTTTCATATTGATTAACAGAATGTTCTTTAATGTGTTGACATTATACTGCCCGATAAATTACCTTAAATAAGCGCGAAATTTAGTCCGCGATTGAAATTTGAAAAGTAAACTAACACATACTCAGATTACAGAAAAAATTGATTGGCTATAAAATGGACCTTGGCTGGTTTATCCGCAAACCTATTTTATTTATAGCGTAGTTACATTTAAGACACTTAGTTTAACGAACTGCCTGTTCATAATTACCACCTTGGTTGATTCCGGGTACCGGGACAGACAGCCAATGTGTAATGCACATATGCTATTATGGATTACAACACATAAACGTGCTTTCTTGGTGTTTACGCCCTGGTCAAGTTCAAACCAAGCATGAAGTGTTCACTCATGGTCATTCGGAGTCGCGTGTGTGAGACAACTTGTTATCACACCAAGTTCTGTTCCATTCATTTACAGTCCTTTGTGAAACTGAAATGAAAACTACTTTCTTGTATCTAATCTACACTGGTCCTTTACTAATGTAACTCCATGTCCTCCAGTCCTTCCATCTTTCTTAACTGAGAAAAAATATTTCTATCTATATTTTGATAACCATTCACTATTTTAAACAGTTCTTTCTGATCTCTCTCAATCTCCTTGTCTCTAGTATTGTTAAACCACATTCTGTTAGGCGTAATTCGTAACTAAGACCCCTCAGTTTTGATATAATTTTAGTAGCTCTTCTCTGTACACTTTTGAGCATATATATGTCATTCTTGCGATATGGCATCCACGCTTGTATACAGTATCTTAAATGAGGCGTAACCATTGTATTGTATTATTAGTTATTTTCCTTATACGCTATATTTCGCCTAATTAAGGATTAGATTCCCCTTGAATATGCAATTCCGCACTGCTCTGAAACCTTCATACCAGCATCATTGGTTAATCCTAATTCTTTTTCTTTTACAGTAGTTCTTAATACAGTACCCCCATTGTATATTCTACATCTTCGTTCCCATGTCCTGTGTGGAGTCATTTACATTTCCCAAAATTCCCAAAACAACATTTGCCTCTTTTCAGACTATTTGATCAACCTGTGAAGTTCATCTTGTAAATGCTATCTATCTCCATCAAGTTTAATCCTTGTAAACATTTAATTATTATCCGCACATTTCAACACCTTGCTTGTTATATCATCGTCCAAAAGTTGATATATATTAAGAATGATATATGTCCCAGTATTGATCCCTGTGGTACCCCACTCAAAACTGATTTCCAGTTTGAAAGCTCCCCGTCAACTACTACCCGTTGTTTTTTGTCAATTAGCCATTTTCTATACAGTTAATTATACCATTTCCTATACTATGGACCTTTAATTTAAGCAGTACTCTTTGATGTGGCCCTTTGACGAAAGCAATCTGAAAATTTAAGTAGATGATATATACTGGTGATCGCTCGTCTACCCATTCAGTGATGTCTTCCAAAAAACATAACATATTTGTTAAGCATGACCTCGCTTTTAGAAATGTAATGTTGCGATGGGTTTATCAAGTTATGTTTTACAGGAAACTCCACCATGTGATCTTTAATTAGTCTTTCTAATAACTTGCTAATCAATGATGTTAACCTCACTGGTCTGTAGTTGTCTGACTTGTTTCTGGAACATTAAAACATTGTTTTCTTTTTTCATTCTAAAAGAGCCACCCCCTCTTCCAATGACAAGTTGAAAACTGTTGCAAGCGGGGAGCTAATTTGTTTTACAATTTCCAGTAGTAGTTTGGGCGGAATCCCATCCACTCCAGGTGATTTATTATCCTTCGTATTCTTCATTTTCTTAGCTACCATTTCCGGAGTCCTGTCGTAAATTGTCTTATTCCGCCCCTTGAATTTAGCCTCTGGTCCTGGCAGTGAACTAATATCTTCCCTAATAAACACCGAACTGAAATACTCATTCCGGTCTTTTGCCATTAAGAATCCCTCTGATATTATATTTCCAGCACTTTCTTCTAGAGGACCGACTTCATCCTTAACTTTCTATTTGCTCCGAACATATGCATACAAACTCTTGCTGTCATGTTTTATATTACAAGCCAATTTTTGTTCATAGGTTCTCCTTTAATTTCTAATTTCAGTTGTAGCTTGGTTAAGTGCTTCTTTATTAATGTGGTAGTCTTCATCATTTCCGATACGACTATATGACTTCCACATCATATTTTTTGTAATTAATTTTTCCAATGGCTTCTTTCCATAAGTGTTTCTTTCTGGACTGTTCCCTTGCTTTTTCAAGGCAACAAATGTTATGTCCTAGCCGGACCATTTGTGTGCATACGGAACTGCCTGTTGCAGCTGACTGCAACGGCGCGTGGTATTTCTCTTCCAGATAAAAAACATTGGCACAACATTTCGTTTCATTTAGGACAATTCTGGCTGGCACTGAATCGATTTTAATAGGTGTCTTTTCTTAATTAGTTATTCAAACCCCAGCATAGTTGTGCTTTTTTAGTGTTCTCGACCATCACCGCCTTTCGTAGGGCTCACACAAGCGAAGATATTTCTCTGCCACCAGGATGCAATCCATGAGACAGTCAGTCATGCTTTTTGTGGCGTTCTCATGATGCGCCTCGTTGTTCACCGAACAACGCATGACGTAGAGTTTGTCACACCGGCTCTCACAAATGATGCAGCTGGGGTATTTGTTGTCGACATCACCACCAGCAGTAGCGATATTTACACCTGGATATGATACGTAAAAACGTATTTAGTCATAAACATTTAAACAGGTTCTGTGTTAACTGTTAACTATGTAGAACATAGACGCACACACACAGGCACGCATGCTTGTTCGTACGTACACAAACACCTCCTACAGAGATATACACACGCACGCCCGCACGACTCTCACACACACACACACACACACGCACGCGCATGCACACACATATCCTTATACACGCACGCATGCACGTACGCACGCACGCGCACACACGCACGCACGCACGCACGCACGCGCACACACGCACGCACTCACACAGTTGTTTCGTTAGTTGTTTTTGTTAGAAGGGAACCTTTGCCGTGTCGTCTTAAGAAAAGCCATGGGTATTCGTTTCGATGGAAAGCGTGCTCTGGTCACCGGGGCGGGCAAAGATAAGGCAACTGGTGACGTAGTTTAACGTATTATGTTACATTCATGAGCAAATGTTTTCTGAAGAAAAGTCGTAAGGGCTGGATACCGCACGCACGCACGCACGCACGTACGCACGTACGCACGCACACACACACACACACACACACACACACACACACGCACGCACGCACGCACACACGCACGCACGCACGTACGCACGCACACACGCACGCACGCACGTACGCACACGCACGCACGCACGCACGCACACACACACATGACATGACCCTAAGTCATTAAATAAAACAGTTTTAAAGTGGAATGGCAGTTAATTCTGGGATAGATTATTTTTTTATGGTTAGAACGTTGAACTCTCAATCAGGAGAATTCGGTTTCGAACACACCTGATGCCGCTTTGAAGATTAGACTAGTTCGTTCACACCACATTGTTCCAGTTCAGGCGGCTGTATGAATGAGTACCTGCCTATGGTGTAGGATATTTATGTAAACATAATCTTCGCGCAGTCACTGCAGCGTGGATGATTGTTTCCCAGATAAGGCGAAATTATATTCTAATAAATATAAATGCCGGGGTGAGGTATAAAGCATTCTGAACAGTAATAAGGACTATATACCTCGCTATTCAAGAACATAATTTTATATTTAAACTATTGAGTGAAATATTTCCTTAAATATAGCTTGTCTTATCTGATCTCACAATATCAGTTTACAGTTTCTATATTACGTGTGATAATAAAAGTTAATTCTATGGCTATCTATAAAAATATGATTCTAGTTTTCACCTGGTTGAACAGGTTACGCATTCTTTATCCCATTTAAGGTGAAATAAATGTTACTTATTTGACGACAAGCACCACAGCGGAAAATCAATACCATGTGTACTACAAACAATGTGTGTGCAATATATGCTACTTTGGCCAAAGCCAAGATCCACACGTCCCTTTCTCAACTGCCTGGCAGGTCTTTGTACTGTGCAGGAGCACATTGCGAGTTAGGTCTGCACAGTTTCGTGTCTCAAAGATAAACGAATACTCCGCTAATTAATAGTACTCCAACTATAATATCAACGAATGTGTTATTTGTGATCGTACATTACTAGCTAAAGAGAAGAGTAAACGTAAAGTAAAGCTCAGTATGTATTTAGCGCGGTATCCAGTCCTTAAGATTGGTCGCAACGAAATGCAATTCACCCATAGCAAACCCGTTCATTCCAACATCACCTCAGCTTCTCAGAGAAGACACATGCAGGGGCGAACTTACCACGGCTGTAATAACGATGCGCATTTGGATGTCGCCTTATGTCACCAGCCGCGTACGTTGTCGTTCCTGCAACAATCAGTTTTGCATGGGTATCTAAATGTTTCCATTGGCCGCATAGATAGTACAGCGTTGTTTTGAAACGTGACCAACCAATGGTCGTTACTGTTGAAAATAATGTAAACCATGTATATGCATACCTGATTTCTTGAGTAGGGGATCGATTGAGATAAAGGTTAATTACTTGATTCATAAATGACACAAACCAACAGTTACGCGTCCACGTAGTATCGCTTGGCCTGCGTCAATACAACGATACGTATATATATATATATATATCTATATACAGGTATATATATATATATATGAATATATCCCTCTCTTCCTCTCTCCCTCCCCCCCTCTCTCCCTCTCTCCCTCTGTCCCTCTCTCCCTCTCTCCCTCTCTCCCTCTCTCCCTCACTCCCTCTCTCCCTCTCTCCCTCTCTCCCTCTCTCCCTCTCTCCCTGCGGAAACACATATTTATCATTGTTAGGTGTGGGAAATGTCTCGCTGTGTAATTAAGTACTCGATTGGGCTTCGTGACACCCTTCTCAAAGAGTTTCTCAATGTGATATGTTCTAAAAGTGGCTAATTTGGTCCAAGGTCCTTTTCTGAAGTTACCTTTCTCAATCATTGTGTCCGTGGATGGAATGTGTGTGTGTGTGTGTGTGTGTGTGTGTGTGTGTGTGTCTGTGAGTGTGTGTGTGTGTGTGTGCGTGTGTGAATGTGTGCGTACGTGCGTGTACTTGCATGCGTGTATGCGTACACACATGCATGCACGTTTGCATGTGTATGTATTTGTATTTTCAAAACTGTGCCTCTTTACAGTTAAAAGTGCCATTTTATGACACTTTTCTCCAGTGGAAATTCAACAGAAACGCACCGACTTGCTTATGCTATTATATTAATAATTATCACGTTTAATTAATGCGTTTTGGAGATATGCAGCATTTTGCAAATGTACTCGTTCCGCGTGCATCAGGTACAAGAATGAGGGTCATCAAAGATTCTTGATGATCCACTAAAATGGTTTGTTCTAGGTCGCTACTTAGGGTAAACAACCGCTGCAGTATGCTCTTTCTCTCTCGCCGTCGTGAGTGGTGTGGATGGACGTGGAAGTTAGGAAGTTGGTCCTCAACATTGGAGGGCGGAGAGAGGTTGGCATCAACATAGGTGAGGAATAGTGTTGGTAAGTGGCGTGAGATGGACTATCATAACTGAGGGAGATTCTCCCCCAACTTACGTGGGTGGTAAAAACGTCAGACTTCAATCACGCACCCCTCTGTCGAGTCGTCGACTGAACCGAGACAAAGTGCGGGGACCGAGTTACGGAAAAAACGTTACATCAGACCACTAGATCAATTTGACCTCATTAAGGAGGTGCAACCGAGTGTTGTATCGAGTTGTGATGCGTTCCAATCACCTCGTGTATGCTGTGAATACGACATCGCGACCACTATTTGACCCAGTTACATAAATTTACATTTGGAAAAATCGAGGAGATCGGAACTTTCTACTTCGCCAAGTCGTATTTACGATAAAAACGAGCTTACTGGAACGCAGCATTAGTCAAGCTTTAAAGTTGTTACATTAGACGGGAACATTTGTTGTGTCGTCTTAAGAAAGCCATGAATATTCGATTCGATGGAAAGCGTGCTCTGGTCACCGGGGCGGGCAAAGTAAGGCTATACTGGTGATCAGTTGTTGTTTGAACAAAAGTCGTAAGAATTAAGAATAATATATCTATATATATAACTACTGTGCGGAGCGTAGTAGCGCAGCGGTAAGAATTCCGGACTCTCGAATGAGAGAACGAGGGTTCGAATCCTGTGCGGTGGTGTCGAACCTTGAGCAAGTTCGTTTACTCTACATTGCTCTAGTTCACTCAGCTGTATGAATGAGTACCTAGCTATAGACATATATTCAAATATTCGATTCTATGGAAAGCATGCTCTGGTCACCGCGGCGGGCAAAGGCAAGGCTACTGGTGATCAATTGTTGTCTGACCAAAAAGTCGTAAAGGCTGGTTACCGCACTACACACATGAACGCACGCGCGCGCACACACACGCATGCACGGTTCGGCACGCACGCACGCACGCACACGTACACACAAGTACACACATCCACACACACACAGACACACACACACACCACACGCGCGCGCGCACACACTTAAGACTGTTGGGACAAAGCTAGATGACACACGCTAAAAAGTTATGAATCCGCGGTGCTGGACAACGTCAATGACACTAAGAGATGGTAGTAAGATATTCCAAAGTAAATACAGTGCTAATTGATATTCAGATTTCATGACAATATCAATTGCTACATATGTGTGTGTAGTGTAACACATTTTTATATGATGTGCTAAATAAACGATGTGTACGTTAAGAAAGAGTTTTTTGAATAATTCAATGCAATGAAACAAAGCCCCACCATCCAACACATACTGAACTTCACCGATTGGACTTAAAATGTCGGGTGTGACCCTACGCATCAGATGACGTAAACAAGTACACATTTATGGGTTCTCGGTCGCAACAGTTATCTTCAAACAGTCGGTTGGTGACTCAATTGAACTTGCCACAACAAATAGACACGCTAGAAGAGGATACACCCCTTTGCGGTGTCGTCGACTGAACCTAGACGATGTGAACGAGTTAGTGTGAAAGCGTTGGGTCAGACCACTAGATCAACTTGCCCTCTTTCACGAGGTGCAACCGAATGTTTTATCAAATAATGCTGCACCGATTGGAATTGAAATATTGGGTGTGACCCCAGGTTAACATTGCGCTGTCACACAGTCACAACCACTCACCTTGTAGTAGGACACATTAATTGACTACAACTCACCTCGTACTATCACAGAGTCATGATCACTCACACAGTCAAGCATTTGTGTACTTTCACACAAAACCTGACATTGTACTGTCACACAGAAGCACGCACGCACACAATCACACACACACGCACACGCGTACGCGTACGCGCACGCGCACGCCCACACACCACACACACACACACACACACACACGCACGTACGCACGTACGCACGTACGCACGCACGCACGTATACGAACACACACATACAGGTAGTCACGAAAACGAAACAACAGGATAGACCGCGACGTTGAACACGTCAGTCCTTACCTACGTGTCTCTGACGGCAAACGCCAGAGCGACGAAGCCAAACGTCACGTGTCATCCATCGCGGTAACTTGACTTGTAGCGTCACTTCCGACGACGTCAGCATAATAACAAATGTGGCGCAGTCGCGGAGTTGATTGAGCATCGGATTAGCACATAAAATAGGCAAGATTGGACACTTTGGTATACAGTTGTGTCACTTTGCATACGTATTCTACTTAGGTCCCTGACGATTATATTACGTAGAATAGAATATAATAAAATTATATTCACTTTATTGTGTTACATAGAGGATCACAATTTCACAAATACATATATATATATAATATATATATATATATAATATATATATATATATATAAAACAGGAATCATTATAAAAATATAAATATTAACAGAGTGGATAATAATTACCCATCAGTCTAAAATACTAACCGTGTAAAGTCATGTTTATACAGGTTCCTGGATAACATACACTAGGCGGAACATCGAACATACAGTATTAAACCATGCAAGATTAATTTTGTCACGCTGTGAATTATGTCTGGATCATTGGTCTGTAGCATATGTACACAATTATATACATTATAACTCAATCTATTACATGAAGACATATATTTAATTCTCAAGTCCAATTTGGTACATTCATTTAAAAATGTCATAACCTATTACACTTCATTCACAAAGTTTACAAAGTCTCTCATTCCTAGGTATATTAAAGTTTCTTCGGTTATTAACATGCACTTTATATGTTCCTATCCTGAATTGAAATAATGATTTTTTAAAGTGTTCTGGCAGGGTTTCGTTATACCTTTCTTATCCAAGGGAGATTTTAAAAAGTTGATACATCACATTATTTTCATTTACAATTCTGCAGTGCCGTAGTTGCTTAAATTTATCACATTCGCATTTGTGTATGATGTTGGCATCTATTTTATGATCCTGTGTTAACCATATATAATTAATGCCATTACTTTGAAAGATGTTACTAACACATTTAATCCAAGGTGATGAGTGTACATATTCACAATAAAGATTATATAAAACTGTGTACATGACCTTATTAAGTTTTTCCTCACTACTTTTTAATATTCTTGTCCCAAAACAAACCATTCTTTGTTTTGTAGTGACTGACAGTGGATATCTCCCTAGTTCTCCATATAGTGGCATATTATGAGAGAATTTAGACACTCCAAAAATGAATTTACAGAATTTAGTATGCACATTCTCCAATATATCAAAATTTTTGTAGCCCCACACTTCACAATCATACAATAAGATTGGTTCTATGCACCTGTCAAATCATTTAAGCATAACATCATAGCCTTTGAAGCTTCATCATTTTCGAAAAAATCACTCTACTAACATGGCACTTATAACCATTGTAGACAACATATCAGAAGCCTTACAAAACAAACAATTTGTGCTAGGAGTGTTCTTAGATTTATCTAAAGCATTCGATACAGTTGACCCTGACATACTCTGTCAGAAACTCCAATGTTATGGCATCCGTGGCTTAGCCAATGATTGGATTAAAAGTTATTTATTTAATAGAAGACAATATGTGTACTACAATGACACTAGCTCCACGAAACAAACTATTACTTGTGGTGTACCGCAAGGTTCCATCCTGGGGCCTTTGCTTTTTCTATTATATATCAATGATATTGCTAGTGTCTCAGATATTCTTTTTTCCATATTATTTGCTGATGACACTAGTCTGTTTATAAATGGTGATCATTTGGATGATATAACTAACAAAATGAATGTTGAATTAAAAAAAATTATAATTTGGCTAAATGCTAACAAACTATCTTTAAACATTAATAAGACCCAATACATGATATTTAAAACACCTAACAGAAAACTTACAAAACCAACAACACTTAAAATTAATAATAATGCTATTAAACTAGTATCTTCTACGACATTTCTTGGTGTGACTATTGATAGCAAACTTAACTGGGCTGAACACATTAACAAAGTTAAATGTAAAATTTCTAAAGGTGTTGGCATTCTCAACAAAGCCAGAAGATTATTAACTAGATCATGTTTGGTCACCTTGTATTACTCATTTTTATTCCCTCACTTGACATATTGTATTGAAGTATGGGGAGGTGCATTTAACTCATATTGTTCAAGTATTATTAAGATTCAAAAGAAAGTAGTGAGAATGCTTGTCTCAGCTAATAGATTAGCTCATACAAAACCTATCTTTAAATTACTAAATCTATTAACTTTCAGACAATTGTATGTATATTCACTACAAATATTTATGTATAAATACAAGATGGGTCTTTTACCAACAATCTTAGAAAATATGTTTACACTTAATCAAGATGTCCATAGTTATAACACAAGACAATCTGCACAAATTCATATACCCAAGGCTACTTTAGAAATAAGACTTCGTGCTATAAGAAATAAGGGTGCTATTATTTGGAATCATTTCAGCACAAGACTTACATTTACGACTTGCTCAATAATTAGTTACAAATCTATACTTAAGCAATGTATTTTACACAATGATGTTAATATATAACATAATTTTCAATCACGATTATATATTCTACACCTGCACGCTGTTTTTGTTTTCAATATAATGATATTTACATTGAAATATACCAAAGGGAGTATAACATTATATAATGTTCTTCCCTTGTTGTGCTCATTATGTTATTATATATGATTTGTCTTAATTTGATTTGTATTGTATGTATCGTAATGAGTTACAATAAATTTGATTTGATTTGATTTGATCATGCAGCAGTTTTTTGGCTTTAACAAAGGATCCATTCCAAGTAAAGCAAATACCCAAATAATTATAATCCTCCACTTGATCAAGATCCACATTACCAAATTTAAATGTAGGAATGTTACGTATCCTTGTCTTAGATCTGGCAAAGATCATCATTTTTGTTTTTACCGATACTAACCTTCTGTCTATTACAGCTACAGTATTCATTCAGTAGGTTAAGATTCCTCTGCATGTCACGCTCATTTTTAGCCATTATAACAATGTCATCTGCATATAGGAGCACAAATAGATTTAACATTCCATTAATGCCATCATTACTGTCATTATGCAGTTTGTCTATAAATGTTAGTGTGTTCCATTTCTGTGCTGTGAAGAATGTTGCCATATCATTGAGAAATAGTGCACATAAGAGTGGCGACAAGTTCTCTCCTTGTCTTAGTCCTACATGTGATTCGAAGAATTCTTACTGCACACCGTTGTTCACAACACATGATTTTATTGATTTGTACATATTCAATATAACGGTAAGCACGTTTCCCGATACACCGTATGGTATTAGTTTTTTCTCTCCATAACGTTGCTCTGTTGATCGAATCAAATGCTTTACTATAATCTAAAAAAATGCAGAATAATCTTCTACTTTGAAAAAAAATAATTCAACAATACATTTGAGTATAAATATTCGACCGGTTGAAGAATAACCTTTCCTAACGCCAGCTTGGGCTTCACTCATAATTTGGAGTGAGTTTATAAAGACTGTCAGTCTTTCATTTATAATTGAGGTAATAATTTGTTAAGCAGCTAAGAAGGATTATCCCTCTGTAGTTATCTGGATCATTAATGTCGCCTTTATTTTTACATATTGGTTTTATTATACCAGTGACCCATTCATATGGTATATGACCACTCAGTAAAACAACATTAAAGACTTGTGTTAACACATGCAGGTGATTTTCTGAGAAAGCTTTAATAATTTCATTAATGATATCATCTTCCCCACCTGCCTTCCCATTTTTTATTCGTTTTACAGCTTTGTTCACTTCTATCACACACATTGGTGAATTCAATGTCTCGGACTCTGAGTATTCGTTACTTACACTGCTCGGCTTTTGAGTTACACTTTCTTTAATATAGTTTAATTCTGAGAAATTTTCAAGAAACTCGTCAATAGTTACATTTCCTGTATTTGCTTGCATGGTGCTCTTATTTAATATCTTCCAAAAAAGGGGACCATCATTAAAGCTTGCGACCAAATCATTAACACTTTCCTTAGTTGCCATGCTGATGTTTTTAATATATCATCTAGTAAAGTGCTAATGTACAATAAAGTTATTGATATGTTTAAATAGCGACGGGCAACTTAAGAAATAATCAATACTACTAAAGGTGGAATTACCACTTGAGTCATTAGTCGTCCTCCCATTTACAATAGCACATTAACAGTTTGACATAGATCTACTAATAGTGGCCCATATTTATTACATTGGGTATCATTATTTTGTATTTTATTGTGAGCTTTCGTGCCAGTATTCAAACCTGCAGCACCATCATACCAAAGTCATTAAACATATCGTCTTCTACAAAATCACATAAATCACCAGACTTAGCATTCAAATCGCCACACATACAAACAAATGCATCATTACAAGACAAAAGTTCTAATAATTCTACTTCACATTCTTCAGAAGCTTCAACTTTGGTGTATTTGGACCCTTCTGGGGGGATATAAACAACTCCCAATAATAAATCTTTAGTTAATCCAATACTGGCTCAGTCTACTTTGTACTATGACACGAAATCACTGTCAGTTTTTATTTCTGTTATAAATTCTTCTAGTATTTCCTATATATTATGCCTATTTCTCCCGATTTTACCTTTGAGCAGTACTTTCTGCATTGAGATTTTCCCTTGTATCCCACAGATATATTAATATTATCAATATCTATGTCATTAATTTTGGTATCCACAAAGTAATTAATAGTATGAGATTCGATACATTCAATAAAATCAGGTAAGTCCAATTTTGATGGTAGGCTACAAACATTTAACATGGCTACATTGATTGTCTTTGACTGTTTTGCATGCATATGAACATTAAGTTTCCATTCAATCATTTCAGACCCATTGTCTTTATTGCACACTGTCCCGTACCTGTCGCACAGCAACCGTCATTGCACACATAGTCGTGTAGATGGATGTAATCCCCAGGTCTGTCCTATGCATGGTGATGGGGCGTGTCCACGGTGACGACATGTTCTTCCACGAGTAGCCTGTCGCCAACAAACCGTGCTCTCTTCCCCTGCTTTTTTTGCTTCCTTGTAAAGTGGCAGCAGCGGTATCCTTTTGCCTTGCCACTCTTTCGGGATCTGCTCACTCACCCCGAATCTTTTATCCGGCCAGTCTCGGTCCAACCATTCGCACTTTTTCACGCTGCTGGTATCGTTCGAACATGGGAACGATTGGTCTTGTCTTTCCCGGCTCGTGTTTCCCCATCCGGTGGGCTCTCGCCAATGCGATGTCTTCGGTAACGCCAAGTTCTTCCACGAAGAACTTTTTCAATGTAGCGTCGCAGTCCTCATTCACTTTTTCAGGTTTGGCGTAGAATAAGAGATTGTCTCTCATACTCCGCCAGTGCAAGTCGATCAAAGCATCGTGGTCAATCTTCGCTTGTCGTCGTCGCTCGTCGGTATCACTCGCGATTGTTGCCATCTGTGCCTTCAGCGTATCATTTTCCGTCTTGGCAGTATTCGAGCGACCTAGTCAAGTTGGCGACCTATCCTGCTAGCTGATCAAGTATCTCCAGCTTCAGGGGCCGCTCCATGATAACATCGTGTTTCGATGTCATCGCCGCTAGGTCGTTGGGCGACCGGTCCTTTTCGTTGCCGTTCGGCACCAGCTGCTCCGGCACTGGTGCAGGTTTCGATTTTGCAGCTCTCTTCTCTCCTCTAATTTTCACGCATGGCGAAGTTGACGTAGTAGCCATGCTGACTGTTCTTAAGTACTGCCAATTGAACAGTGCCTTCTGGTGTCATACAGCGTCAACTCGTGGTCGAACTAAACAAAAAACATTGTTTGATTAATTAGGATAACAATTACTTAAATTGATTCACATGCACGTAGCATTAGACAACATTCACAACTTGTTGCATCTCAGAACTGTGAAATAATAAAAAATGGAGATTAGAACAAAATATGTGAAACAATGTTAACGTTGTCTGCAACAGTACATGACTGCAGCCTAGCGAACGTTTAGGCAGCTAAGCACACATACTTTGCTTTTTGTATATAAGTGTAACACTTTACATACACGTACGACTTGGGTAGCTGAAGATGTTATTCAATTCTGGAATAAATACTATACTTTTACTTTGACAATAATTTGAAATTGTTCGCCATAGTCAAAATGGGTAAAGAGACGTTGTCTCTCCTCTGCTTTTCAGATTGATTAACTTAAAGTTCTTAAATGTGTTGCTATTGTATTGCCCAGCAAAGTTCGTTTAGTAACCTCGACATTTTTTCCGCAATTGGAATCTGAAATTTGAAAAGGAAACAAACACATTCAGATTACAGAAACAAAACTAGATTGGCTATAAAATGGACCCCGGCTGGTTCATCCGCAAAGCTATATTATTGTAGTGTAGTTGCATTTAAAACAATCAGTTTAACGAACTGCCTGTTAATAATTACCACCCTGGCTGATTCCGGGTAACGGAACAGGAAGTCAACGTGTAATGCACATGTGTTGGTATGGACTACAACACATAAACGTGCTTTCTTAGTGTTTACGCACTAGTCAAGTTCAAGACAAGCATGAAGTGTTCACTCATGGTCACTCGGAGTCGCGTGTGTCAAACAACTTGTTAACACACATAGCCCTCTCAGCAATTACACAATAGACAGTTCGCACTCGCTGCCTACTATTTTTAAAAACAAGATTGCCACCCAGAAAATTAACTCTCGATGGCAGGTGGACAAGGAAGTATTTTGGCTTATCGAGACTCCAACCCTTTTTATCTACGTGTATCCCGCCCTTCTGAGGTATGTGTCGATTCTATTTTAAACATATTCATGATACTAGCGCCCACACAATCAGCAGATAATCTGTTCCATTCATTTACAGTCATTTGTAAAAATGAGAACTTTCTTATATCTACTCTACACTGCTCGTTTACTAAAGTAGCTTCATGTCCTTTGGTCCTCCTATCTTTCTTAACTGAGACAAAAATTGCTATCAATATTTTCATAACCATTCAATATTTTTAACTCTTCAATCTGAAGTATCTCAATTTCCTTGTCTCTAGTGTTGTTAAACCACATTCTTTTAAGCGTATTTCTTAACTTAGATCCCTAAGTTTTTGTATCATTTTAGTTGCTCTGCTTGCTGTAATATTTCTAGCATATCTATGTCTTTCTTGAGAACTGGCCTCGACGCTCGAATGTATTATTCTAAATTAGGCATAATCATTGTTTTGTACCACGGTATTATTAGTTCTTATTTTATACGTTATGTTTCGCCTAATTAATGCAAGGATTTGATTTCCCTTTGTAGCTGCAATTCCGCAATGCTCTGGAACCTTCATATCAGCACAAATGGTTATCCCTAAGTCTTTTTCTTTTACAGTAGTACTTAATACAGTACCCCCCATTGTATTTTGTACATCTTCGTTCCCATGTCCTGCGTGGAAGCATTTATATTTCCCAAAATAGAACAACATTGGTCATTTTTCAGATCATTTGATCAACCTGTCAAGTTCATCTTGTAAATGCTGTTTATCTCCATCACTTTTAATCCTTCCAAACACTTTTGTATCATCCGCAAATTTCAACACCTTGCTTGTTATATCATCGTCCAAATCATTGATATATATTAAGAATAATAGAGGTTCCAGTACTGGTCCCTATGCTCCCCCCACTTAAAACTTATTTCCCGTTTGAAGCCTCCCTATCAACTACTGTGCGGAGCGTAGTAGCGCAGAGGAAAGAATTCCGGACTATCGACTGAGAGAACGAGGGTTCGAATCCTGTGCGGCTTTGTCGAATCTTGGGCAAGTTCGTTTACTCTACACTACTCAAGTTCACTAAGCTGCATGGTTGAGTACCTGGCTTTAGACATATATTCAAATATCCGATTCGATGGAAAGCGTGCTCTGGTCACCGCGGCGGGCAAAGCCAAGGCTATACTGGTGAGCAGTTGTTGTCTGAGCAAAAGTCGTTAGGGCTGGATACCGCACTACACACATGAACGCACGCACACACACACACGCTTGCACGCTTCGGCACGCACGCACACTCACACGCACACACGCACGCACGCACGCACGCACGCATGTACGTACGTACGCACGCACGCACACGTACACACACACACACACGCGCACGCACACACCTAAGACTGTTGGGACAAAGCTAGATGACACTCGCCAAAAGTCATGAAACCGCACTGTGGTGGACCTAGTAAGTAAGAGATTACACTGTAAATACAGTGCTAACTGATATTCTGATTTCAAGATGATATCAGTTGCTACATATGTTTGTGTAGTACAACACATTTTTATACATTGTATTGTGTGTTAAATAAACGATGTGTACGTAAAGAAATATATTTTTGTACAATTCCTCGGCGTGAATACATTATTTACTCGTAGATCTCCACATATAGTCTAGGCAAAAAATCTCAAAATGGCTCTAGAAAACACTTTAGAGGCACCTAAATATTACAGGCTGTCATCCATGCCAGGATTTATCTATGACCTTTACTGGTTACAAAACTAGCCCGGATGACACTTTCTATTGTGATTTTTTAATGCCTAGTGAGCTGTTTTGTGAAAATGGAGGCAGGGCTTTTTGAAAGGATGCAATGGAACAAAGCCCCACCACCCAACATATACTGAACTTCACCGATTGGACTTGAAATGTCGGGTGTGACCCTACACCAGATGATGTCAACAAGTACATATTTCTGGGGTTCTCGCAACAGTCTGTCGGTGGCCCAATCGAACTTGCTACAACAACTAGACATGCTAGAAGAGGATCTCTTGGTTCACATGAACCCGGATACCGTCAACACGCACGATTTATCTTAACTGAAATACGGCAGCTTGAATGAAAATTGCATGACAGATATACCCGACATGCAACTTCTGGCCAATGGCCGTCACGCAATCCTCATCGACAGTGGGGCTGGTATGCACACTGGCCATGACGCACCGCAGGGTTGAGTTGTTTCCAGTTTTTATATCTTTCTTGTCACGATATTGTCTACATTTGGCCATGTCCTGTTGTTCACTTGTGTGGTATAACTCCATTATGTTATTGCAGCGATCTGCTTAGGCTGGCATGGATAACAGCAAGGTCAGTCGTTGCTCCCCGGCTATCTCTCTTCCCCTTGCCAGTTTTCGCTGGTCTTCACGCTGCGCATGAATACTTTCAGCACGGATTACAAGTACTGCCATGCTGACTTAGTATAACGTAGATAATGACCTGCGATAAAGTAGCATATCTGATACAATATCAAGATGGATATACCAGTTTCCAATGAATCACGTCTAAATCTGGATAGCCGTCACCATCTACTGCTAATGCCATTCATTTCGCACATTGGATCAACATCTCGCTGTTTGAACTAATCGTGTGTATCAGAAAGGGGGACATCTATGGATCTGCAGTGTAGGAGCCCTTTCGGAGCTACATGTAAACAAGAGGTGTACATGTAGCCACGTACCGTATGTACGCACTGCTTTTTATTCCTTTCTCTTGTGACTTTAATGGTACTTTGTACCTGGTTTCCATGTGGTTCATATTGTCAGCTACTTTATCTTGTCAGGAAAATCTATGTGGTCCTCATCCCCTGTACCCTGAGCAGATTTCCATCGTATGTGTCCGTGGATAGATCTCCCATACTAATACAATTCCGTTCACATACTTCTGTGATAGCATTCTATATTTTGTCTCTCTCGTCAACGCACCATTCTCGTGCGTGCGTGTGTGAGTGTGTCTGCGTACGTGCATTCGTGCGTGCGTATATGTAATGTGCAAGGTTTTTTTCTTAGCTGACATAATTCAATAGCCCCACCCCCCGCTGCCAGGGTTGTGCCAGTTTGTACGTTATGTGATTTAAACCAAACAAAAATAAGAACGTTATCTAGCGCTAGAAGTGATTCGGTAGTTTGTTTCGTGTCGGTAATTCATAAAATAAAATTGGTGCACAGTTAAGAGATATGAATGTCCCGTGCACATACTTAGTTAATCAATGCCATTTAACATGGTTAGTTTGTTATGTATAGCTTCTAACATAACTGCCTTGTCAGGATAAGAAAGCATGAAAGAAGACGCAAGTGAGTCCTCCTTTGTAATAATAATATCATAATGAAATTAATTTGCATTAATTTCAGAACATTTGATGTCAACGTCAATGCGGTTGTAAACGTGTCGCAGGTTAGATGTATTCATTTTAACATATACTACACATAATAACGCGTTTGCGTTGTGTGCGTTCATGCGGTGTGTAAGGGTATTTTTTATAATTGTTGTTGTGTATGCATGTGCACGCTTTCTTTATTGGTGCATCTAGTAATATTATTAATAATGGTTCCATTACGACATAGGAGATGCTTCACGAATCTAGTTTGCGAATTTCTATGCTTTCATTGATACTGATAATGTTCTTACGTGAAGGTAATATTATGAGAATACACACATGCATACTTTTTGTCTGTCTATATGTCTTTCTGTCTGTCTTTCTGCCTGTATGACTGTCTGCCTACCTCTCTGTATGTTTGTCTGTCTGTCTGTCTGTCTGTCTGTCTGTCTGTCTGTCTGTCTGTCTGTCTCTCTGTCTCTGTCTCTGTCTCTCTCTCTCTCTCTCTCTCTCTCTCTCTCTCTCCTCTCTCTCTC
>OZ023210.1:61025325-61175325 GCA_963995525.1 Escarpia spicata
ACACACACACACACACACACACACACACACACACACACACACACACACACACACACACACACACACACACTCACACACACACACACACACACACACACTCACTCACTCACACACACACACACACTCACCCCCCACACACACACTCACACACACACACACACACACACACACACACACACACACACACACACACACACACACACACACACACACACACACACACACACACACACACACACACACACACACACACACACACACACACACACACACACACACACACACACACACACAAAGCTCACGCGATAACCCGTCTATTTGCTTTGCTTTGCTTCGTTTTGAAGCAAATCTCACGCCATAACCCGTCTATTTGCTTTGCTTTGCTTCGTTTTGAAGCAAATCTCACGCGGTAACACGTCTATTTGCTTTGCTTTGCTTCGTTTTGAGGGATTTGACGCGATAACACGTCGAATTGACAACTTTGTGTAGCGTGTTGGTCAGACTAAAGTGTTTCGTTTGTCAGACTAGTTGGTCTGAGTTCAATTCGTGTCACGTGTTCGGCTAAGTTTCGTGTTTCGTTTGTACAACTCGTGTCTATAGTTTCGATTCGTTCGGCGTGTTGGTCAAACTATAGTGTTTCGTTTGTCCGACTTTTCGGTCTGTGTTCAATTCGTGTCACGTGTTCGGCTAAGTTTCTGTTTCGTTTGTACAACTCGTCTATATTTCGGTTCGTGTAGCGTAATCGGCTAAGTTTCTGTTTCGTTTACGCAACTAGTTGGTCTGAGTCTCATGTAATGTGTCATCCGTAGTCTGGTGGCATATCTCTTGTCTCGGTCGTACTCTCGTGTGATGTGACATCCGTAGTCTCGTGACATAACGTGTGATGTGTCATCCGTAATCTTGTGACATAACGGGTGATGTGCCATCCGTAGTCTCGTGACATAACGGGTGATGTGACATCCGTAGTCTCGTGACATAACGTGTGATGTGTCATCAGTCGGTCTGAGTTCAATTCGTGCCGCGTGTTCGGCTAAGTTTGTGTTTCTTTTGTACAACTCGTGTCTATAGTTCGATTCGTGTAGCGTGTTGGTCAAACTATAGTGTTTCGTTTTCGCAACTATTTGGTCTGAGTTCGATTGGTATAGCGTATTCGGTTAAGTTTGTGTTTCGTTTGCGCAACTAGTTGGTCTGAGTTCGATTTGCATAGCGTATTCGGTTCAGTTGTGTGTTTCGTACCACGTGTATGTATCTATGAGTTCATTTTCGGTTACCCGTGTCAGGTTATTTGTTTTACGACCGAAGCTAATTTGGCAGATTTTAACGAAGAAGCACGAATTTAAATACTATAGTCCGAAAAAAGATAAAAACGTTCTAATGGACATTTGTACACTTGGTCCTTAATACGGTAAACTATATAAATACTGGTACATCTTATCTGGGAGGTTATTGTGTGTCTGTACTGTTCTAACATAACGCTTCACTATCATGACGCTTCACTTTCCTCGAACAATGCAGATAGCGAGCACTGCGACGTCTTTTATTGATATATGCTCTTTGGCGTCAAGTCGATCGAATCGCCATTGTGCATCGCCCATAGCGTGTTTATTTAAATAGATGAGGCTTGAATAGGAAATACCCCTTCAAAACAGTTTACAAACAGGATACCCACTGTGACCGTTGGTAAGTACTATGATATTCTGACAAACACTGTTACACGACAAACAGTTTGATCAAAATATTACACAGATAGCTGGTAGTTTGAATGTTTTAGCAGATAAGTTCGTATAATTCCCTATGGCTATGCCTTTACACGGGACAAATACACAGAACCTTGAGGCTTGATTTATACCGGTTCATACCAGTTCATACCAGTTAACGGGGAAATTTTTCACTCGATATAACATGTCAGTGTTTTTGAGTTGTTTGTTAGTGGTTATGAGCTGTTTGTCAGTGTTTGTAAGGTGTTTGTCAGTGGTTATGAGCTGTTTGTCAGTGTTTGTAAGTTGTTTGTCAGTGGTTATGAGCTGTTTGTCGGTGTTTGTAAGTTGTTTGTCCGTGATTATGTGCTGTAGGGAAGGTAGTCTTTAGCCCCTATATCTATGCCTATGGGCTATGGCTATGCTTTACCAGGTTTTTTGTTTTGTTTTTGGACCTATGTAAATATATAGACTAGGAGAGGCCTACGGCTACACCTAATCAAATGGTCCACAACCTACGACATATACGAATAGCCACTATTGCGCATGCGCAATTACTTATTTAATTGACGTCACATGAAGGGATTACATTACATACGCGCAAGTTCAACACAAGGTCTAACCAAAGCACTATCTGCTTGAACAACTCACTTCGTGTACAAAATTACAGCGCGTACCACGACGTCATACAGGGTGTGCGTGCTTGCGACAAACAAACGTGTCCAGACACGTCTCGAGTACGGGTTTTTGTAACAGACACCAAAGGGCTAATTCCAAAATGGGCACTCTGTTCGAAAAACGAGGCTATAGTTGTAAATGTGTCGAAAAGTCACGTGGGCATGCCGAACGAGCACGAAATTTCTAACCTATGATAATAGCTAATACTCTTTTGTGAGAATGTGATTGGCTCTGAAAAGAACCGTTTCTTGTTATCTCGTTGAATTTTTCTTATGATGCTGTTAAAGGTGTAGACTGTAGAGTAGATCCTTGATGATTGGTTCGATTGCCGGAACTGATGACAGAGACGAAATTGTTTTGGTGGTCGAACTGGTCATCGGACTGGTCGTTGAACTGGTCGTTGGCTGTTGGTCCGGGTTGATTGTCTGGGTCGAGAGGTCGAGTGGTCCCATAGCCGGAGAAGGCTGCGCCTTCGGTAGCAAAATCCCTTGCCGGACGTTATCACTAGTCATGTTGTTCACCTTCCAAAATGTAAGCTATAACGATCACAAAAAAACAGACGCAGGCCTTTTATAACAGTTCAACAGAACATAAAGGTCGCGTGGGCGTGCCGAAAGATCACAGATTGTAGAGTAGAAAATTCAAAAGCACAGACTGCAGAGTTTTAACGATGTCACTGCCTCAGTGGTCGCGTACCTTTGCGATAAAATGGCCTATGCTTTAACATGGGGTTAAAATCCCTATACTTTAACCCGGGGTCGGAACTACTTTTTCAAGCTCATTTGCATAACTAACCACGCCCACAATGCCCAGCTCGCTCGTGATTAGTCAATTACACTACCTCCGAGACGCGCCGAAGACCTCATTTGCATAATTGGCGGGAAAAGTTTTGGCGCGCCTTGGAGGAAAATCCCTATCTCTTAACATGGGGTTCCTCCGGAGGAACTCAAGTTGCGCACGGTACTTAACCTCTATTACTACTAAGGTGTTGTAATTAGGAGATGATACAAAAGTATTTAGAAGGACGACCATAGACGTCTTTTCGAAGCGGGCGTAATGCTTCTCGTTAAAGAATTAATCATGTGCGGGGATCGTGACGGTGTTCGAGAGTCTGTTAAAGGAGAGTGAGCCGAAGCCGCTGACCGCTCTACAGACCGACAAGGGTATGGAGTTCCTCAATCGACTCTTTCAAAACCTTTTGAAGACGCACGGTATCCACCATTTCGTCATGCACAACGAGTAGACCAAAGCGAGCTTCGTGGAACGTTTTAACCGCACGCTGAAGACTCGCAATGGCGATATTTCACGAAACATCAGACGTTACGATACCTCGATACCTCGTTTCCCGGGTTCGTGGGGTCGTACAACAACACATACCATCTAAGCTTCGGAATGGCCTCGGTGAACGTCGACGCCTAGAACCAGGAGACGGTGTGGCAGCGGTTGTACGGTAGAGACGGGTTCGTTCGATGTAAGCCGAGTGGGAGACCGCATACGCATCATCAAGGCGAAGAGATGATCCAGGAAAGGGTACATGGCGAGCTGGAGCCAATAACTGTTCAACGTGGGAGAGGCGCACCCGTCCGATCCGTCCGTGTGCCAAATAATCGAAGACGCCGGAACGATGCTTTACGGAACGTTCTACGAGCCGAAGCTGCAGAAAGTATCCTTTTGGAAAGACAAACTTTACCGCGTGGAGGTAGTACTGCAGGGTTGGAAGACGGGAAAGCGGGACGTGGTGCTGGTGAAATGGTGCGGTTATCCGACCTCCTTCAACAGCTGGATCGACGCTAAAGCGGTTGTGGCGTATAAAGGCTAGCAACGCGACCTCCGAACACCAGTCTGGACGTGGACGAAGCGGCCACGGACATGCGCAGTACCGTCGGTAGCACCGGTTCGATGAACGAAGCGGACGTCGTGACGACGCCATCGTCGCGTCGCTGGCGTCTCTGCGATATCGAGTGTCATAAGGCCGCAATTGTCTTCTTGAGCCAGATCGTCGTCCTTTACACGGTCATCGTGGGAGCATATACAATCTGACGCAAGACCGATGGGATTCGTCCATGTGGGGACCCTGCTGAGTGGCTGTCTCGGTTACCTACTACGGAACCCGTTTATGAAACGAGATAGAATAGTCTGACGTTTATGTGACTCTTTCTAGCAACGCGTCTATGAAATCGAACCCCGACAACACGCTAACCCACTACATCACGACGTTACCGCAGTGCATCGACCTGTCGGGTCAAAGGGGGTGCGGCACATTGCGGCATATTGCGGGAACAGGGGAGCAAACATATGGTTCTTCCATTAAATGTGAATGTTTGTTTTTGTGACGAGCGTCAATGGCGGGTGGAAATCAAAATTTTATGAGGCGATTAATGTGTATATTTTTGTTGAACGTGAAAGGTGTGTGCAATTGGAGGGAGACATATGGTTTTCTGTCCCCCCCCTTCCAGTAATAGGCGGCGCGGCGGCGACATTTTTTCCATAGCACCACCCGCCCCCGTGTTCAGATGTCATCATTCCAGTCGAGACAGCGGAGAGACGCTGAAGAAGGTAAATTGACAGCAGCAGCGAGACGTAAAAAATTAATTTTCTAAATTTTCAATATCACTGTCCCCCGTGTTCCGATGTCATGAGTTCACAGTCGAGAAAGCGGAGAAGCTGAAGCTACAGGGGCGCTGCGGCGAAAAATTTCCAACAGCATGTTCTGATTAAAACCAGTTATGTTTATGAGTGATTAACTTATACTTCTGATCAATTAACCGATTACAATCACGTGTGATTGCTAATCCTTTTGATTATATAAGAAATTGTTTTGCGTAAAGTATGTATGATTACCGAATGATTCAAATCTGTTTTGGTTTCATGAAGACGCCGTTGGTATCATTTAAAACTGCACACTTATGGTGTGTTCAGTAACCTCACATTACTGCCCCAGTACATGAAGACAAGTAGTCGACCTTTCTTCATAGTCTTCTGTTACATTTTATCATAAATGTCATTTATGTCATTGTGGACCTGTCATGAATGCGAACTAGTGTTGTCTGCGTCATCCAAGATTTAAATGTGTGATTTCAGGAGCTGACTGAGGGAGGCCATAATATAACCAGTCACAATGCAGCAGCCATTAATGAATCCCATCTATCAAAACATGAACGGAGGTAAGCAAAACCAGTAGTAACAATAAGATAACATGATCTGATTAATTATTATTTTAAATTATTATTTATTTTTGTAACAACGCATAGTAATTGCTTTGAATAATTTCATCAGCAATTTCAGGGCAAGTAACATTTTGGGTTGGGCAAATAAAATGTCAGGTCAGTTGTCCAGTGGATAAGTGGAATGTCAACGTCAGTTGTCTAGTAGAGAAGTAGAATGTCAGGTCAGTTTTCCAGTGGACAAGTAGAATGTCAGGGTCAGTTGTCAAGTGGACAAGTAGAATGTCAGGGTCAGTTGTCCAGTGGACAAGTAGAATGTCAAGGACAGTTGTCCAGTAAACAAGTAGAATGTCAGGGTCAGTTGTCTAGTGGACAAGTAGAATGTCAGTTATCCAGTGGACAGTTACAATGTCAAGTCAGTTGTCCAGTAGACAAGTAGAATGTAAGGATTAGTACACCAGGGGACAAGTAGAAAATCAAGGTCTGTTGTCCAATAGACAAGTAGAATGTCAGGGTCAGTTTTCTCATGGAAAAGTAGATTATCAGGGTCAGTTGTCCAGTGGGCAAGTAAAACGTCAAGGTCAGTTGTCCAGTGGACAAGTAGAATGTCAGGGTCAATTGTAAGTTTTCTCATGGAAAAGTAGATTATCAGGGTCCGTTGTCCAGTGGGCAAGTAGAATGTCAAGGTCAGTTGTCCAATAAACAAGTAGAATGTCAGACTCAGTTGTCTAGTGGACAAGTAGAATGTCAGGGTCAGTTGTCCAGTGGGCAAGTAGAATGTCAGGATCAGTTGTCCAGTGGGTAAGTAGAATATCAGGGTCAGTTATCCAGTGGACAAGAAGAATGTCAAGGTCAGTTGTTCAGTAGACATGGGCGCTAATGCAGAGTAATAGAGATAAGCACAATGCTGGGGCGAAACGCGCATGTAGCCTGCGCGTTTTGCCCCATTGCTGTATACGTTGTTCCAGTGCTGCAGAACATACGGTTTAGCATTACTGTGTCCTACATAATAAGCTTAGTTTCTATTACATGTTGTTGTAATTGAACCGGTACAGCTCTGTGCGATTGTTTACCTCGTTAATCCGAGTTGACTACACATGGTCCTGCTTTATGATAAAACTTGTCAAACATGACCATAGGTTCAGTCATTAAGTCAGTCAACAGCAAAGCATACAGGCATTTATAATATAATCTCTATTTTGATGTAGACATGGCGTACGAATTCGCCAACGAACTTGACGTCCGTCATCCATTTGACCATGAAACCCGTTCAGATGGCTATGACTGGGTTTGTGGGTTTCTGAAACACAATTCTCAGTTATCCATTCGCTCACCCCAGACGACAAGCATTGGCAGAGCAGCAGGATTTAACCGTAAAAGTCTTGGCAGATCGATCAACTTCCTGAATTCTACTTAGTGAAGGAAGGATGTGATAAATTCTCACGTCTCTTCCAAGAAAAGATCGAGAAATTAATGATTAATTTGCACTTCCGCATTGCCGTTGACCCGACAGAGGACGAGACACTTTGTTTTATTGACCCAATTCAAGTGTTCGAGCCAACTACTACAGCCGAAATCACTAATATTCTTGGCACTACGGATAAAACATGCTCACTTGATCCACTACCAACTAAGCAACTAAATGACAACATGGACAGTACCGTGCCTATCATCATACAAATTGCAAACGTCTCACTCGAGGAGGCAGTCATGCCTGTGCTACTTAAGCACGCAATTGTCCGGCCATTGCTCAAGAAACAATCACTCAACAAGGACATACTCAACAACTACCGTCCAGTCAGCAACCTAAGCCATCTGTCAAAAGTAATAGAGAAAGTTATTGCGCGAAGGATCATCTCTCATATTTCCGATCAGCGAATGGAGGACTGTTTCCAATCAGCCTACCGGAAGAATCATTCAACTGAAACCGCACTATTTTTGTAACAAATTCCATGAAAGCCGCTATAGACAATAGACAAGGCACGGCACTAGTTCTTATTGACTTTAGTGCGGCCTTTGACACAATCAATCACAAGATAATGATCCAGCGCCTTCGGTTGCGTTACGGGATTGTTGGCAAGGCGGTTGGCTGACTGCAATCCTATCTGCAGGGCCGGACCCAGCGGGTGGTCATTCGTGATGCGTCATCGAATATAACTTGCGTGACATCGGGTGTCACGCAAGTTGTAGTCGATGACATCAAACTATATGTGCATGAACAACATTAAAACGGAATATCTTCCCGTAGTGCCAAAGACTGCCGCTGCGCTTATCGACGGCAGTGTGATACGCGTAGGAGATGTTACGATTACTGCCTCAAGATGTGTTCGTAACCTTGGTGTCGTTATGGATCGCCACCTCGATTTTAAGAAGTAAGTTTCAAGCATCGTCAGTGTGTGCTCATTTCTCCTGCGCCACATTAACCAGATGAGTCGTAATCTCCCAACGACGACAAATGAACGTGTCGTCAACGCCATTATTACACCACGGCTTGATTACTGCAATTCACTTCTATACGGCACTTCTGTCAACAACATCGCTCGACCGCAGAGAATGCACAACTCTGCTGCTAGGTTGATCCTACGCCGCCCACGGAGTGACAGCGCGATGCCTTTGTTGTGCAGTCTTCACTGGTTGCCTGTAGCACACAGAATCGACGTTAAGCTATTAGTGTTTACATATAAAGCTGTGCATGGCGATGCCCCGAAATATTTATGCGACCTTGTATGCCCATACAAACCAACAAGAGCCCTGCGCTCTACCAACAATAACATGTTAACGGTCCTGCGGACTCATGTCAAAGCTGGGGTCAGTTCGTTTGCGGTCGCCGCGGCGACTTTGTGGAACACTTTGCCTAATGACATTAAAACGTCTGATTGTCTCTCTACTTTCAAGGCACGCTTAAAGACTCATTTTTTCGACTCTCGTTCTTGTCCAGTGTGGCATAGTTTTGCATCTGCATTGATTTCTCTTATGTATTAATTACCCTATTTATATATTTATGTTATACCTACATGCACTTTAGTTCAGTTAAATGAATTGACAATGTATTATTTCTACATAGAACTGCAGCTATGATAATTATTTTTGTATATTTATTTAATTACTGTAGTTATTTGTATTTTACTAATATTAATTTTATAAGAATTTCTTTTAGAAAATGCATTGTTTATTTAGCCATCAATATTACCTCTATCTGGGTTCTACATGTTGTAAAGCGCCACGAACAATACTATTTTATTGGAATCCAGAAATGTACCAAATTCTTTTACACAATTTTGGAACTTAAAGGGAATAAAAACAAGGCATTAGCTAAAATCCGTTTTCCATGTGTACACAAAGATTAACATTGTATGTAACATTTGACAACATTTAAAAAATACAGAAAAATACGTTTGTAGACAAAATTCTATTTTAAACCCATCTGTGTAGAGATTCCCGCAGAAAGTTGAAATTTAATGAGCTAGGCGATCACGTGGTATCGTGACGTCAAAGATGACTCTCGGCTTTGTTGACATCTATGCATCGCCATTGTTGTTCTCTCCATTCTCTTGTAACATCATGGCTAGTGGGAGTTTCCCAGAGTTTCAAGTGAAATCATACGATTTTGAGCCACTAGCGGGAACGGTTACACCGGATGATTCGTCTGATTCCGCTCTTTCCGAGCATTTCAGCGACGGTAGCGAAGAAGATGATGCGGAGTCGGACAGTCACAATGTGAATGTTCGCTCAGGCAACACCGACTGGTAAGCTGCAACTTCATTATAATGACAGATATGGTGTGAAAACTTCGACAACAACACTGATATCGTTTTAGTACGACGTTATATTATAAAATGCGGTGTCAAAGCTGTACAGAGAGTTAGCTAGAGGTTGTAGCTAAGTAGGTCATCGGACGAAGTAATTGTAAACAGACTTGTCAAAGACAAACTTCACAAAGTTACGAACCGTCGAACGTCGTAAGCATGGTTGTCTGGTTTATGCGGATCGAGTTTAGGACGTTATAGCTACTTACGATATCACCCCTCTGGACAAAACCCACACTTTTTTAGTTGGACAGTTGTTCGCGAGATGACCATAATATCATGACATATATAATGACAGCTCTAGATTATGTCATTTATGTGGAACAATAATTTTATTACTCTGAGTCTGACACATAACAATATAGCTACTATATAATCAAAATAAACTAAAATAAACATTAAAACAACATGCAGAACAATTGAATAATTATGGTAATGGGTTATAGCCTGAAGGGTTATGTCCTAGACCTAGGGGTTTAGTGTAACCTTAGGGGTCTTATATGTGAGATGCTACCAGTGGGTATATATGTGCCCTACGACTATGTCCATAAAAATCATAAGGACATAGCATTTTTAATCACATTTTTTGTGTGACATATTTATTACAAATCCATCAAGCAAGTTTCAGAACACAGTTTTACTGGATTGAATCATTACAAATTCATCAAGCAAGTTTCATAACACAGTGTTACTGGGATGAATCATTCCAAATGTTGGTAACTGTGTAGATCTGGTAACACAATGTGAATCACCACACGGTGCACAGACAATGGTTATAAGCCCAAAAACACCCATGGGAATATTTCCCCTGCAGGCAGATGAGAATATGGCTTCAGCAAATACCCATTGATAAACAAGTTATCTAGTCCATTTTGTTGATCACTTTACCTATGACATGCTAATAAATAGCATAGCTTCACATCTACAGACCAATTATTATCTTTACAGGGCAACTTCCCATTGAGCCGAGAAACTGCTGCACTACGACATTGGTTTGGCCAGTGCAGTTTCGGCAACGTGCGAAAAGATGACGAAGTGAAGACTCTGCCACCAAGAAGTACCTCTCCCTGGAAGGGCAGCAATCTTTCCTCAAGGGAGTCTTGTTTGTAACACCCTCCTCTGTGTCAGTGTACTGGTCGACATGGTCATCGCTGTCACTGTTGCTGCTGTCACGACTAGTCGACTCATTGTCAGAGCAAACATACTCTGGATCTGCAGCAGATGTCACTTCCTCCCCGTTTTAGTCACTCGAGTCACTAATCGGACCAGTCAACAAACTGCACTGCACACTCGTTGACCTCACTGCTGATGTCACCTGCACAGCAACCTGCTCTGATGCACAGACTGCTTGCACTCTTCTCGTGCGAGTTGATGGCCTGATGTCAACCTGAAAGCATTTGCTGCTCCTTTTTGGAGTGGATGCTGTGACTGACTCAGGTGTGGAATCCTCTGTATCACAGGAATCCGTACGAGAGCTGTCATATTCAGTTGCTGTATCTTCAGATGACCCATTCTTGGTCGACGGTGGACTATCTCGAGCTGCTGTCAGAATGTCAGCAAATAACTGAAATAACAAATGACCCTTATAGAATTTGCAAACAAATTAATTGTTGTAGGTTTCTGACAAAAGCAAACAAAATCCTGTCTTTTACCATCTTGTCAGAAAGGAGTACATCCATTTGTCTAGTCATTTGCCCAGCTTCCAAGTGTGAACAGACTGCCTAGCTGTGAAAAATACAAATAAATAAATTTATTTCAAGTTGCAAGGTATGTATTGTTTTTTCTATGATAAAAACATCATAAATAATTGATATTATGCTTACAGAATCTACACAGAGACATAGTTACTTTTGTTATGTTACACTTTTATGCAAACAATTACCTGGAAAATGTGACAATATATTACTTGTGAACATTTTATTTTTGGTTATAACTAATCATCTATTAAATATACAATAGATAGGTTTGCAACTTGCATTGCATTTATTGTTATTGTTTCACAACAAATGACCATTTTCACACTTGGTAGCTGGGCAACAACCCACATCCAAATGTGAACATATTTATTATTTGATAAATTTACTTGATTTTTTTAATAACATTAAGTTAAAAATCAAATAAATTCATTAATGACATTTTGTAACATCATTAGTAGAATCCTTATCCATTGATATAGTTACTATCATAACAATATGTGACTATCATAACAATATGTGACTGCAGACATGAACAATCCTGCAATACTCAATTTTATAGTCACAATAGGAAGCCTGCTCCAGGAGTGGTGTAATAATAATAATACCTATTAGTAACAATAAGTTGAACAAAGCACAATATAATAACAGAAACAATGTAATAGTAACTGGCATATAATATATATACATGTTTATTAATATATGTCCCATCAAAATAGAAATTTAATTATGCTTTCTGTATCCTATTGAACTAGTTTATCCAGGTTTTATGATTGCCAACATCCATCCCATGAATAATGTGGGAGCCGAATAATGGTCCTTGGTACATTTCTGAGCTTCTGTTTAAAAAAACATCATGACTTGTGCCAGTAATTAGCAATGCACCAAGCAGTAAGGTGTAATTACACTGATTGCAATCTATTAAATTGCAGTGACATTTCGTTTGTCTTCCATTCATTCATGTTATACAGACATAAAATGAAAAATATGTTCTATCCGTAAACGTTGTTAGTAGATAATACAAGATACAATAGTTATATTTTTGTTCTAAATATTTATCTCGGTACATACTGTAGTTCCAATTCAAAATGTAATGATAATACCTTCAAATGTAATAGTATATATTGCATGATGTACATTGTCTTCGATATTCAACTGTAATAAAATGGAAACTAGGCAATAGCAATATATGACACTGTAATGTAATTCACCTGTGCACTGGAGTTATGAAAATACAAATCAATAAATTACTATTGAAATATTAAAAATTCTATAGTAACAAATGTAACAGTAGTTGTGTGTTACAGTGTGTGTTATGAAAGCTGCTCTCTACTGTAAGAATTCTATAGTAACAAATGTAACAGTACTTGTGTGTTACAATAGTGTGTGTTATGTAACAGTACTTGTGTGTTACAATAGTGTGTGTTATGAAAGCTGCATCTACTGTAAGAATTCTATAGTAACAAATGTAACAGTACTTGTGTGTTACAATAGTGTGTGTTATGAAAGCTGCATCTACTGTAAGAATTATATTTATTGAAAACATTACTTTTGAAAACTTAAACATAATAGATTATTAACTCGATGAATACATACTGTAATCTACAGGGTGTTCAATGTGGTAACCATTCAATATTAATAATAATTAATCACATCTACCTGCAAGGTTTACCAATTGCAATGGTGATCAGGGTGATATTAGGCATGGGTTAATTGCATGGGTTAATTATAGTAATAATAAGTATCCGACATGTCACATCCATGTTACCCAGTTCCTGCCATTTCCACCTAGCATGCTTTAATTACCAGTAGATCAGGTTCAGATAACTATTTTAACTGGAGGGAGAATGCAGTGGGCCAGCTGGAGGTGGCTGGTGTATTTGTTATTCATAGCAGGAAAGACCTACAAAGTGCAATGTCAACTGGTAATTAATTAGATTTGATCTTTGATCAGTTGACTTGGGCAAACACTACACTTAGTTCCTCAGTCAAGTGGAGGAGTCACAACAAAGGAGTCCAATTAGCTGGATTAGCAGACAGGTGCCAAACACTGTAATAAACTGTTTCTACAGAGAATACTGATGGGGGATTATTCTTCAGCAAGTCATTGATGACATAAGACTTTAGTGAGTCATGTGTCAGAGGAGGAGATTGCCAGCAACTGGTTCCAACTATGAGAGTGAGACAGACCACTTCCTAATTTTTAAATTTTTGTTTTAAATATATAACTTATGCATGGTACTTTATGTGTACATATATTTGATGTTGATCAAAATGCATGGCACTTTCATAAAGTCCAAGTATTGTCATTTAAAAAACAACAAATGTTATGTATGAAAAATAATAATTAATTTATGCAAATTCAACGTTAAATACATTTGAAAATATAATTATTCTTCCATCTGCAAATTCACATTGCAATGTTCTATATCCAAGTATTGCTTCTTACGGTTTAAAAAACATTATAACAGACTAACCTGACTCGGCAACGAGTATAATTAAAATAATTATTTCTTATTTGCATGTAAAACTAAATAGATTAATTAAATGCCTTACATTCCTGTAACCATGATAATGATAAAAACAGTCACCTGAATCGATTTGATTACACTATCAAATTTTCCACAAAACTGAGTATATGTAGATTTATTATAGTAGTATCGTGCATAACTACAATATTTAGAATATCAGATACTTAGGAAGAGTTCCGTGATATGATTGGAACCAATGGGATACAATGACAATAAGTTGAATAACTTATGTTGACACTTGACACACACGAGACCGTCCAGTCCAGGCATTATACTAGACCTACAGAATAATAATAGTAGATATAACATGTAAGAATTACCTTGATTCGTTGCCGCTTTCGGTAAGCAGACCTCGTAAATTCACCACTCGTCGAAGGAACCTGGTACCCCAAAGAAGCCATGGGTGTAGTTGCTGAGCCGGCTGTAGTCACAGCGGCAGCGGAGCCTGCGGCACTGGAACAACGCTTGCGAGACCCGCTTGCCTTCGACTCGGGCAAAGCGGCCGTCGATCCTGCCCGTGCCGACGCCTGTCTTCTGCGGATTGACGGCATCAATGCAGCTTCTACTGCCGGGAATATTGTTGGGACTGCATCGCTTTTCAACGATATTCGAGCACCAAGATATCCAAGGGTTGCCAACATCTCCGGATCGCGATCGAAACAGCTTTTCTCAAAATGAGCGGAGCAAAGCCGGCTGTGTTTCGTCGGCTTGAAATTAGCTCGCTTGATTTTGGCGATCCATTTCTTCAATAAAACTGGATCCGTAGGGAACCGAAAAAAATTGTGTGTTGCTCTATGTTTAGAAGAGTTTGCATTACAACCGAATGCCGCACAATGAACCATGATGATATTCGCATTACACAGCCACCTCTGCTGTCATATTGCTGAGAATGAATGTAAACAAGCGGTCGCTGTATCGGCAGAGTCAACTCTGACGTCACATCTCGGCATCCCGAAAAGCGCGCCAAAAATATGCATATTCGAAAATGTCCGGATGTACAGCATAAAATGTGGAATTTCTAATTCTTCGATTTTGGGGGATTTTTTTGGCTTGGTGGACATGGAAATATATAGCAGGATCTAATTTAATATGAATTCAAGCAATATATGTTTTTATTCCCTTTAATACCTACTTTGCTGCGGCAGGTCACGTGTCCATAAAGTCCTCAACTGCAATAGCTTGAACACTCGATGCTAGCATGATTGGTTACCTGTCTATAATGGGAGGAAGAGGGGCAACGTATAGAAACTGCAAGAGGATGGCGATCAACGCACTAGTTGAGCAGATGTGTGAAAAAGAGGGGGTGGGATTCACAGATTTATGGGGATACTTTGTTGGGAGGGAAGATATGTACATGAGAGATGGCCTCCATCTTAGTGGAAAGGGGCAGCAGTTTTCTCAGAGAACCTGCTGCGATCTATTGGCAGTGGGAAAGGTTGCATCTATTTAAATTAGATTCGCAGGGGGGACTCGGGGAAAAGCCTGAAACTGGAGGCATAGATAAAGACAGCACAAATAAATCAGCAAAGAACAGTCTGGAAAACTCTTCTGAAACTGGATATAAATGTGTTTGTTTAAATGCAAGGAGTATAGTAAACAAAAGAAATGAACTAAACATTATGGTATAAGATATTGACCCTCACATAATAGGTATAACCGAATCCTGGACCACCACCGATATATCAGATACCGAATTGGGACTGACAGGATATGTAATGTTTAGAATAGGAAGAAGGGGAGGTGGAGTTATTTTATATATTAAAGAATCTATCCAGGCTTATGAAATAAAATTAGAAAGAGAGGCAGATTGCGAAGAAGCTGTTTGGTGTAACATAGTTACAGGAAACGTAACGTTAACAGTTGGGTTAGTTTGTCGAAGTCCAAACATATGCATAGAAGATAATGAAAAAATACAAAACGTTATAAGGAAAGTAAGCAAACGGGACTGTATTATTATGGGGGATTTTAACCACGGGCATATACAATGGAAATCTCTACAGATTATGGGGAGTGAGGACCACAAGTTTTAGGTTTAGTTCAAGATACTTTCCTTTCTCAACATGTGCTAGAACCAACCAGGGGTGAGAATGTGTTAGACATAGTTTTGTCCTCACAGAATGAATTAGTTGACAATGTCAAGATATGTGAGCCACTGGGGAGTAGTGATCACAACCAGATAGATTTTATCATCAAAGTAAAATCAGAAAGGAATAATAAAAAGCAGTATAGGAGAAATTTCCACAAAGGAAGGTATAAGGACATTAGGAAATATTTAGCAAAGATAGACTGGAATAATACACTGAAAAATAAGACAGCAACAGAATGCTGGAGTATATTAAAGAGTGAAATTAAGTGCATAGTCGATAAATTTGTACCCTTCAAAAAACTAGGGAAACGGTCCTAAAAGAAACACTTATCGAAAGAAGCCAGTGGAAAAATGATGTGGAAGTCATATAGATGTACTGGAAATGATGAAGTCTACAACAGTTATCAAGAAGCACTTAACCAAGCAACAGCTTAAATTAGAAATTCAAAGAGAAGCTATGAACAACAATTAGCTAGTAATATAAAACATGACAGAAAGAAACAGATAGTTCAAGATAAGGTCGGTCCTGTAGAAGATAGTGCTGGAAATATAATGTCAGAGGGATTCTTATTGGCAGAAGACCTGAATGAGTACTTTAGTTCAGTGTTTACCAGAGAAGTTATTTGTTTACTGCCAGTACCAGAGGCTAAGTTCAAGGGGGCATATTCAGACTATTTAGGATAATGAATTGTAACCCCGGAAATGGTAGCTAAGAAAATAAGGGCTATAAAGGATAATAAATCACCTGGAGTGGATGGGATTCCGCCCACACTACTATTGGAAATTGTAGAACAAATTAGCGTACCGCTTGCAACAGTTTTCAATTTGTCATTAGAAGAGGGAGTGGTTCCTTTAGAATGGAAAGAGGCAAACAGTATACCGTTATTTAAAAAAAGGTTCGAGAAACAAGTCAGAGAACTATAAACCAGTGAGTTTAACATCAGTGATTTACAAATTATTAGAAAGACTAATTAAAGATCATATGGTGGATTGTCTTGTTAAACATAACTTGATAAATCCATCTCAGCATGGTTTTTTTAAAGCGAGGTCATGCTTAACAAATATGTTATGTTTTTTGGAAGACATCACTATGTTTGTAGATGAGGGATCACCAGTAGGTATTGTCTACTTAGATTTTCAAAAAGCTATCGACAAAGTACCACATCAAAGATTACTGCTTAAACTATAGGCCCATGGCATAGGAAATGGTATAATAAACTGGATAGAAAAATGGCTGATTGACAGAAGACAACGTGTATTAGTTGATGGGGAGGCTCCAAACTGGAAATCGGTATTGAGTGGGGTACCACAGTGATCAGTACTAGGACCTATATTATTCTTAATATATATCAACGATTTGGATGATGAAATAACAAGCAAGTTGTTGAAATTTGCGGGTGATACAAAAGTGTTTAGAAGGATGATTAAAAGTGATGGAGATAGACAACATTTACAAGATGATCTTGACAAGTTGATCAAGTGGTCTGTAAAATGGCAAATGCTGTTCAATTTTGGGAAATGTAAATGCCTCCACGCAGAACATGGGAACGAAGAGGCAGAATATACAATGGGGGGTACGGTACTAAGTACTACTGTAAAAGAAAACGATTTAGGGTTAACCATTAGTGCTGATATGAAGGTTTCAGAGCAGTGCGGAATTGCAGCTTCAAAGGGAAATCAAATCCTTTGATTAATTAGGCGAAACATAACGAATAAGGAAAAAGAGCTAATAATACCGCTGTACAAAACAATAGTTAGGCCTCATTTAGAATATTGTATTCAAGCGTGGAGGCCATATCGCAGGAAGGACATATATATGCTAGAAAGAGAGCAGAGGAGAGCAACTAACATGACACCAAAACTGAGGGATGTTAGTTACGAAATACGCTTAAAAAATGCGGCTTAACAACATTAGAGACCAGGAGATTGAGAGGAGATCAGATAGAAGTGTTTAAAATAATGAATGGTTATGAAAATATTGATAGAAATATTTTTTTCTCAGTTAAGAAAGATAGAAGGACTAGAGGACAAGAAGTTACATTAGCAAAGGACCAGTGTCGATTAGATATAAGAAAGTTCTCATTTTCACAAAGGACAGTAAATTAATGGAACAGATTATCTGCTGATTGTGTGGGTGCTGGTAGCGTGAATATGTTTAAAAATTAAATCGACACATACCTCAGAAGGGCGGGATACACATAGATAAAAGGGTCGGACTCTCGATAAGCCAAAGGGCTTCTTTGTCCACCTGCCACCTTGTGTTAAATCTCTGGTTGGCATTCTTGTTAAATCTTTTTAAATAAGCTATTTGACCTACCAGTTCAGAAAAACCCATTGGTTGATTTTACCTTGAGATACTAGATAATGTGTCCTTGAACATTTTTTAAATGATCTACAACTATTTTACCTTAAATAGGAACCATAAAATGTCTGTTAGTATTGGCCAGATGTTTACAACAGCATATATGTGGGTATGTCATTATTAATTTGTATACTGTAGGTCATGACCTGTACTATAAAAGAAGAATGGGGTTACATTTGGTTCTGAGGACCAGAGGTGAAATAGAGAATGCGCTGAGAGAGTGCCATGATGACCCATGCAGTGGCGGTCACAGAGGCATGTCCACCACACGCTTGAAGGTGGAGGAGACTTATCACTGGAAGTCAATGACAGCCGACGTGAAGGACTGGGTAAGTTGTCAATATGTGTGCAATGGCAAAAACCAATTCATCACAACCCTGCCCGTAGGTAGGTTGGTAATGCCTGTCACACATTAAATGGATGTCGTTTGATTTATACTTGCTTTAGTGTTATACTGATGTTTATTGAACAAATTACACACACCACTGGTGCAACCAGTTTATCATGCAGGATGAAAGGACCAATCAATGCATTAAAAATGCAATGCGAAAATACATAAACGAGTGAGCTACATTTTAAACATAAAAACGAGTAATGGGTCTAGTGATCTTAATGGGTGATTATATTGAATATATGAACAGTGTGCTAAGTAGTACCATGTAGTTACACCACAGGCTAGTTACAGCATTGTGTTGTATGTATTTCAGGCTACAGACAGACTGGGACAGACAAGTGGTACACATAGTGTACAGCATCAACACATCTTTCCAACACTCAATTAAGGTGTCCCCATATAAGGTATGCTTTATGAATTTCTTAATGATAATAATACAGTATGGTTTTATAATTATAGCACTGGTATCCACACACACACACGCACGCACGCACGCACGCACGCACGCACGCACGCACGCACGCACGCACGCACGCACGCACGCACACACACACACACACCACACACACACACACACACACACAAAGATAAATAATATAACATATACTGATGGACCAATCGACAAAGACGTGGACCTACGCGTGCAAGTCGCGTGGTAGAGCTGGCGGAAACTGACCGGGGTCCTGTACGATAAGAAGGTGCCCCTAAGACTCAAATCGAAGGTGTACGGGGTCATCACCAGACCCGCCCTAACGTATGGGAGTGAATGTTGGGCAATGAAGACCAACAACAAGAGGAAAGTTGCCTCTACAGAGATGAGAATGCTTCGCGGGATCCTCGGACTATCAAGGTTGGATCACATCCGAAATGAAGAAATAAGACTGGTACTGAACCTCCCGCCAATCGATGGGGTCATGCGAAGTGGCCGTCTACGATGGTTCGGCCATGTGCAACGACGAGATGAGAACAACGTCACCCGCAGTATGATGAGCTTAGCGCTACCAGATTTCAGAAGACGAGGACGTCCAAATAAGACGTGGAAACAACAAATCAAAGAGGACATGAGGTGTCACCGTGGATATGGCCCTAGATCACATGGAGTGGAGGAGCAGGACTAGGCCGACCCCTTGTTGATATGGATAAGGCCGTCAAAGTGAGCAAGGTGAGCATATGTATATATATATATATATATATATATATATACATATGCTCACCTTGCTCACTGAGCATATGTATATATATATATATATATATATATATATATATATATATATATATATATATATATATATATATATATACCGTGGATATGGCCCTAGATCACATGGAGTGGAGGAGCAGGACTAGGCCGACCCCTTGTTGATATGGATAAGGCCGTCAAAGTGAGCAAGGTGAGCATATGTATATATATATATATATAAATTTACTATAGTTTACGATAGTAAATACTATCGTAAACTACAGTGTTTTTGCAGAATATTTTACCATGTTTTACCATAGTAAATACAATGGTTTACTATAGTAAATACTTCATTTTACTATGGTGAATATCCCGTTTACCACGGTTTACTACAGTGAATAATATTTTACTATGATTAACTATGGCGAAAGCACGGTAACATATTATATTGGTTTACTATAATGCACCACCATTTACTATGGATGTATCATGGTTTACCATAATAAAGTGTTTTACATTTTAGCAGGCAATATAACATGAATTCAAGCAACATGGGTTTCTATTCCCTTTACGCTTCTGAGTTGTTAAAAATATAATTCTGAACATATCAAAAGCTAGGTTACATTAATAACCACAATATTGCATTGCAGAAACTACCAGTCATCCACAGTTGGAGCACGTCTGGGGGAACCACAGCACATTAACAGCTCTGATGGCAATGGTGAATGGAGTGAAGCTCTCTGGGGTGGCCTTTGGCACCATGAAGCCCAGTAATGTTGTGTTGGATGAAGTACGTGATGATAATGCTACAATATACGTATATGCATTTGTTAAGACCAGACACCCCAAATAAAATGGTGTTTTTGGAGAAAAAAAACAAAAATGGTTCTTTGCCAGATTATGATACCTTTGCAAGTATACTATCAATAGTCTTCATTTTTATGACAATTACATACCTCTAACATACTTATTTATGGATCAAGCATGTCAATCTCAAGTAATCAAATCAGTTATTCATTCTTTCACGACCATTTCCTCAATTTTTCTCTCTCAATATTTTAAGCAGTGTCTGCATGGCCTTAAGCTGCAGCAGAAACTTGAGTCAACAAATTGAACTGAACAAACTAGCCATTCTCCAAAACGCAGTAGCAGGATTGTAGGATTCACACCCCCAGTCAAGTCAATGATTTTTAACTACCTGGTACTATGCTAATGCCGCGAACAAAGTTAACTTGTCCATTTGTCAGAAATGAACATTTATTTAAATTAAGGTTAGTCTTCATCCATTTTTTATTATGTGTTTATTTTCTCTATGCATCATTTCGTATATGTTGGAAGGAAATATTGGCAATGTCGTACAAGGTTTTCACGTATGCTGTTTGAACACATTATAGGTCATCATAGCTTACATGCAGGTGCTTGTGGAGCCACGAAGAGCAGCCGCCATTGACAGCCATGTCATGAATATGGTGGTGAAGGCACCAAGTGCAGCGTCCATATCAAAGGTATCAGGAAACAACACAATTAATATATAACAACTAAACAAATCTTGTATATATTATATTGGTTAGAAAGTCATGATTCAGTTTTGTTAAAGATAACATGTAAAAAATTCAGAAATGTTGTAACTGTAAAGGGTTGTTATTATTAAACTTACATTTCAAGGGGTACATGATGGGAATTACATCTGTATTTAATATCTTAAGAACACAAGTTCCTTGTGAAATGTCACATTTTTTTAAAAATATTTATCCTATCTTTAAAATATTTACGTCCAATGTATTAAGTTGGCATGAATGGCCTTATTTCGCGGAACATCGTATAGAAAAAAAATTGATATATTTCCTTTGTTATTAATTGTTCAATAATATTTTATTACTATGTTATATTGTGCAATGAAGCAGTTTGACAAAATATAGGTAATACTTTCGGAAAGAGATTATTTTTGATATGTGTTTATGAATTAAAATATAAGATAATATTTGATATTAATTTGCTTGGAAATTTGCTTAATATTGGAACAGCAGTTTTACAGATATGACTTAATTTAAATATTACTTTACCCGGGAAGCATGCCTCTAATATATTTATTATTTGTATATTATCGAAATACAGGACATCTTCAAAGACAAAGATGAGGTGTTGGCGCCCATTAATTTAACTGACAATAATTGTGAGTTGCTCGTGTTGTACCCCAGTGAGAGAAAGATAGTATACATTAATCCACCGGGGGAGAACATAGAGAGGGCCACGCTCATCCTTGAGGCCCGGAACACCTTCATGACGAGGTGTGGAGGGTCGCTGTGCGCGCTGACTCTTCCACCCCACACAAAACAACGAATTATAAGTATTATTACTAACTTATGAATGTAATATTAATTAATCTCAATTGGCTGAATCAGTTTGCAGAACTACTCCTGGATAAAGCTAACCTAGTGCTGCATGAAGACACTGACACACTCCGGCGCAAAATTGCCCATAGACTGCTGGACAACACAGATCTAAACAAGGTTATCCAGCTTCCGTAGCAGTTACACAACAATTTTTTTTCCATAGTATGTGCATAGTAGTTGCAAGCGTGTGTTGATATGCGTGTATGAGTTGGTAGCTTGGTAAGCATGCTTATGTGTGCATTCAAAAGGAAATTCCTGTATGTTGTATCATTCCATAATAGTTGGTGTCAAGATAAAAAATAAATAAAGTGAAAGATAAACTCCTGTAGAACGGTTTCAAGGAGACTCAAAATGTTGCATTTATGATTGATAGGTGCTGCCATGCAGTTACTGCTGCAGAGACTATGGCAGTCAAAGCAGACATCTGGCACATGCATCGATAAATATAATAATTATACAGTGTGTGTTAAAATTCAAACTTGATCTTACATTGTCATATCCCTTGTTACAACAGGAGTGAGAAAGTGACATTGTCAAAGAGAATATACATAATCATAATTTAATATTTATAAATATGTACACTAAATTCCAAATACCGGTAGATCTACTATATATCCAAAGTAAATATATCTTCAGTAGTATTTAAAAATTAGTAAAATGTTACAATAGAGATATTATTAATCAATATAATATTGCTATAACTTGGAAAACAACTGAACTAAATAAACAAACCTACACATACAAAGTTATAAGATATAGCGTGCCTTATCCAGTACATAAACACAGTATATACCAAACATTGTCTCGCAATATGGCTATGGTAGAATAAAAGATGTATCTGTTGCAGATGAGATGTGACTGGTGCCACTGGCAGTATCACATCACATGTGCCAAGAATCACACCAAGCAGCGACAGTGTTCTGCAGCGGTCAATAACTACTCTGTGTGTGATGTCTGTGTGGATAATGAGTGATTATCGTGTGCTGTGTTTCTAAAGAGGTATACTGTATGTTGTTTGCTGCAGCTGAAAGGAATATGTTGTGTTTAGCCAATTATAAAAAATTGATTGAAAACTTTGAATATGGCGAACTATATAAATTGCAATTATAGTTCTATCAACAAATAGTCTTAAAATATAGTCAAAATAAATTACAGTGGAACCTCATTATGAAGGTCACCCAAACAACCCCACCACCTTACATATTCTAAGTCCCAACAAACTATACACTAATAACCATTATCTGTGACACCGTAATACAACCTATGTTCGCTTCTTGTTACTATCTAACATTCACATAACAGAGCGATGATTCGCCACCCTGCATAAATCTCGAGAAACCAGTATCATTACGCTGACCATATTTATTTAGTATTGACCACACCCTTTGGCACAATTATAACAATGTAAAAACCAGACGTTTAAGCCAATACCTCTAATCTAACATTCACTCATAATATATATATTCCACATACCTCCGGTATTTCGTCTACTCCATATATGCATTGAGAATTTCAACGTCAAAGCCACCACTGGTTATAAAGACTTCGTGTTTGCCAACCGCACAGTAATGGTTTCTCTCCACAGATGAGACCAGATTACATGTCTTTGCTCTGTCGGGTTTTGGACTCGTCTCTTCTATTCTACCTTCAAACCTCAGTACCTTCACCCTATACCTAGCATCAGTCATGTGATCCCTGCTGATGCTGACGCCATTGTAACAATTTCAACACCATCCAATAGGTGATACTTTAAAACAACAATTATAAAATCATCATTATAACGACATCACTATACGCCGTAATATTATTCCATTTAAATTTACGTCCGTTACGTACGGAACGGCCAGTCATGTTATAAATATTACACGTTGTATTCGACAATCCTCCCTGTCTACCCTAACTATAATTATATTTGCCCGGTTCTTTAAAATCTGACCTTAGGCCACCACTCCAGTTCCTTCAAAATATTGCGTAACCACTGGCCTGCAGGGCAACTTCAAAATATTGCGTAATCAATGGCCTACAGGGCAACACGAGTCGGCCAACCATAGCTTTACATTGTAACACTAAATGCAGTCTTTTATAGACGCTACCAACCTATGTTAAGTTCTTAAAATCACAATCTTGACACATATGCAATCAGTGTATATGCAGGTATATATGCAGCAAACTACTTTATTAGTATTATGTATATAATACTATATACGCTGTATTTCATATTCAGCAGTTTTCTTTATATATTGAGTATACTAATTTGTAACTCTGATGAGCCTTCCTCATTTGGAAAATTTCTCTAAAACGTTTGATTTGAATATAATTGATGTACGGTCCAGCATATTACATTTTGTTGGCATATTAAAGGGAATAAAAACATATATTGCTTGAATTCATGTTATATTACATCCTGCTATCTATTTCCACGTCCACCAAGCCAAAAAAATCAAAAAAATTCAATGAATTAGAAATTCCACATTTTATGCTGTGCATCCGGACATTTTCGAATATGCATATTTTTGGCGCGCTTTTCGGGATGCCGAGATGTGACGTTACTTATGACTCAAACTCGCATCAGGCCGACCCTTTCCATGCATTCAGAGCATGTTTACAAGTACAGCTTTTGGGTCGAAACGAGCGTCAGAACGAGTTATTGTGCAATATTCCGACGTAATACATACACTAGTCATCATAGAGGAACAAGCAGTTATCTTACGGTTCCACATGAATCGAATTTTATTCAAAACAACGAATGCGAATGGGCTTACAAGTCGACTAGGTTTCGCCGAGCTTAGGCTTGTTTTCAGAATAATTATATCAAATGCAACTAACAGGAGATACTCTACACCAATAAACATATATAGCAAACATATATTGTATACAGCTACATAAAGTAACATATATAATCTCATAATATCACTAGAATATCGATATATGAAGGAGTTAATTGTACAATTTATCATAACAACTTAATTCAATCCTGACAGCATGCAAACCATTGCTTTTCTTTACCCTTTTTTTCTTTATGTTTTCACGAAGTAATATAAACAAAATCATTTTATACTATAATGCACTGTTTGTAAATATATTTTTTAAAATTAATTATTTATTCGCCACAAAAATGAAAATATGGGAATTTTATAACGATGTTTCTAAATTGTATTTATCCAAACAAATATAATGTAATGGATATATAATTTATTAATTGTAAATATATTGTACGGTAATATATTGTAATTATATATGTGAAAACAGATTGTGATCTGTCTGGATAAATACAGTTTAGAAACATATAATGACCATATTTTCATTTTGTGGCGAATAAATAATTACTACAAAAATAAAAAATATTTACAAACAGTGCATCATAGTATACTAAATGATTTGGTTTATATTACTTCGTGAAAACATAAACAAAAAAAGTGTAAAGAAAATCAAAAGTTTGCATGCTGTCAGGATTGAATCGGCGTCGCCCGATTGTAAAATAAATGACATAAAACCAACGCCTCTACCAACAGAGCTAGCGGCACCCACAAAAATACTCTGACTGATTTAAGTTGTTATGATAAATTATACAACTCCTGCTTCATATATCAATATTTTAGTGATATTATGAGATTATACACGTTACTTTCTGTAGCTGAATACAATATATGTTTGCTATGTATGTTTATTTGTGTAGATTATCTCCCGTTGGTTGCATTCGATATAATTATTCATAAAAACGAGCCCAAGCTCGGCGAAATCTAGTCGACTTGTAAGCCCATTCGCATTCGTTGTTTTGAATAAAATTCGATTCATGTGGAACCGTAAGATAAATGTTTGTTCCTCTATGATGACTAGTGTTTGTATTACGTCGGAATATTGCACAATAACTCATTCTGACGCTCGTTTCGACCCAAAAGCTATCCTTGTAAACATGCTCTGAAGGGGTAAGACCACATTTAAATTTTACATAGGCGGCCATTATAACGTTTCCTTCATTTCCTGCTAAATTTGACGAACAATTTTCTTGAACATTTCACAGCATATTTAACCTCCATTGACACAAGTGCTGTGGAAAACTCGTAAAATTCTCATACCTCAGTTTTCAGAAAAATCCACCCAAACATGACACCCCTCAATTTCGCCCCAATCTGGAGACGGATTTTGAAATATTGGTGCGTTCTGCAAAATAGCCACTGTGCGAATACGCGAGCGACTAGCGTATGTTTATTGCTACCTCGTGAAAGATCTAATGTAGTAGTACATGCAGTATTCACTGGACTGACATGTGCCATGCCAAAGTGCTCGAACAAAATTCACACATGACACCAAAACGGTATTTTCAAAGGCACTCTTTCGGTAATGGCGGACGAATCCTTAATGTGGTCTTACCCCTGAATGCATGGAAAGGGTCGGCCTGATGCGAGTGTGTGTCATAAATGACGTCACGATACCACGTGATCGACTAGATCATTAAAATTTTATTTTTTGCGGGAATCGCTTCACAGACGGGCTTAAAATCGAATTTATGCTGCAAAAGTATTTTTCTGTATTTGTTTAATGTTGTCAAATGTTACATACAATGTTAAACTTTGTGTACACATGAAAAAAGGATTTTAGCTAATGCCTTATTTTTATTTCCTTTAACTGTTCATGTTCATATTATATTATACATTTGCGTAGTTGTCTACAAAAAAACTAGCCACAACTGTTGCTCTCCTTTCTTTCTGACGGTGAGGCTGACCTTGATCTCTGGGTTAATCCTTTCTTTTCTTTTTCGCCCCTCACTGCCTTTTTACTGCTATCTCCAACGAACTGTCTCCACTCACCTCTGTCTTTCGCTTACCTTCTCCACCCCTCTCCCAATCCTTCAAAGTCTCTCATAAGGCAATCTTCCCAACGCAATCTCAGCCTTCCTTGCCTCCTTTTCCCGTCTACTTTCCGGGTATGCGCTATCTTCGCCAGCCGTTCTCTTCCCATTTGTTCTATGTGTACCGCCCACTTCAGCCGACATCTCACCAAACTCTGTCACGTCAACCTCCAGGTACACAAAACTGTCTGTGTTAGCTTCTTCCCCTCCAGGTATATATCCATGTCTTTGTATTCCTGCCCAACCCACATCGCCTCCGTCTTCTCCAAACTGACTGTCAGACCCTGCTGAATATGGCCATCCATTTCTTAGTTGTTCTTAGAGGTCTGCTTCCCCATCTGTTACCACTGCCACTATACTAATAAAATGTTTTTAAATAGCCGTTCACACCTTTCTAATGCCCACATAATAACATTATCACACATGTCAATGATGTGTACAGTAATTAAATTTAAACACGTAGTAAAGCAGGTGGTATTAGCATAAACGTAAGTTAATTCTTCTTCTTCTATGTGCCATGTCTGTCACATGCGTTGGCGATCATGGCCCTCCAAATTGCACGGTCGTTTGTAGTTTGTAGCAGTTCTGTTGTGCTCCTTCCACACCATGTTGAGAGACTATCTATTATTTTTATTCTCTGTCTTCCTCTGGATCTTTTTCCTTCTATCTTTCCTGTTGTTACTACATGTTCAACTTTTTCTTTCTCATGACATGGCCTATAATTAGTGCTTCAACTTTGTTGATGATCTTTCTTTTTGATTTGGCTTTCCTAAGGATGACTTCATTGCTTTGTTTTGCAGCCCATGGCACTCGCAGCGTTCTTCTTAAGAACCACATTTCAGTGGCTTCTATGTTTGTGTGTGAACGTTTCGTTATTGTCCAGGAGTCACATCCATATAGCAGTATGGGCTCTATGTAGCATTGCAGTACACGGTTTCTCACTTCAATTGATATATTTTTGTTTGTTAAAATGTTTTTCATGTTGTGAAAAGCTGTTTTGGCTTGTGCAATTCGTCTCTTGATCTCATCGTTACATCGATCGTCGGATGTTATTAGTGATCCCAAGTTAATTATATATTTTATATTTTGTTTACACCACGCACGCACGCCAACACACACACACACACACACACACACACACACACACACACACACACACACACACACACACACACACACACACACACACACACACACACACACACACACACACACACACACACACACACACACACACACACATACACACACACACACAATTTACAACAGGGTGTGTCGCCGACGACTGACATAATATCAGAAAATTTTTATTCAGCCTTTTCAGGTAAGTACGTAGGTCTATATTCCTCAATATGCACCGCAAAAGGCAAAGGCGGCTAGGGAATATTTCTACAATAATATTAAATACTATTATACTTATTAGTACGCTATGGCATATATGTATATATATATATATATAAACACACACATTTCTTCTCCACGCACACGTCACGTGACTTACTCTTATACTTGGTCATAAATCTGAAACAGGAAATTATCATTACGTACTCTAACTATAAGGATCGTGTTTCGACAACAAACGAAACATATTTAAATACTAAACATTATTTATCACCACCTGATCTACTGGTGCCACATATTATTCCTTACATATGCACATAAACATAACCCGGATAAAATGTGACGCCCAAATAAATGTAAACGCGACAGTCGTAGCTAGTGTTAAATATAGTCCCCTAGATACGCGCACGCGCAGAAACGTCACCCGGATATTATTTAACGCCCGGATAAATGTAAGCACGACACCGGCCTCGGGCCGAGGGGTCTGTGCTGGCTGGGTCGCCGTCATGAGGTGTGTGGAAAGATGTGGGAGTTGGGATGTTGGTCCTAAACATTGGAGGGCGCAGAGGTTGGCATCAACATAGGTGGGGAAAAGTGTTGATAGGAGGCGGGAGATACATAGAGTATCATAACGGAGGGAGGCTATCCCCCAACCTAGGTGGGTGGTGACAGCGTCAGACCTTAACCACACACCCCTCTGTCGAGTCGTCGACTGAACCGAGACAAAGTGGTGCGACCGAGTTAGGGTGAAAACGTTTTGTCAGACCACTAGATCAACTTGCCGTCTTTCACGAAGTGCATCCGAATGTTTTATTGAGTTACTCAAGCTGTTAAACGCGTACTCGTACAGAGGGATAATTAAAGTTGTTACATTAGACGGGAACATTTGCCGTGTCGTCTTAAGAAAGCTATGGATATTCGATTCGATGGAAAGCGTGCTTTGGTCACCGGGGCGGGCAAAGGTAAGGCTACTGGTGATCAGTTATAGTCTGTGCAAAAGTCGTACGCACGCGCGCATGCACGCACACACGTACACACACACACGTACACACACACTCACACGTACACACACACTCACACGCACACACACACACACACACACACACACACACACACACACACACACACACACACACACACACACACACACACACACACACACACACACACACACACACACACACACACACACACACACACACACACACACACACACACACACACACACACACACACACGTACACACACACACGTACACACGTACACACGTTACAAACGTACACACGTACACACGTACACACGTACACACACACACACACACACACACACACACACACACACACACACACACACACACACACACACACACACACACACACACACACACACACACACACACACACACACACACACACACACACACACACACACAAATACACGCGCACACACACACACACACACACACACACACACACACACACACACACACACACACACACACACACACACACACACACACACACACACACACACACACACACACACACACACACACACACACACCTAAAACTGTTGGAACAAAAAGTCATGAATCCACGCTGTGCTGGACCATGTCAATGTTACTAGTGTAGAGAATTTTGAACGGTAACACACATGGTATAGATATTCTTGATTACTGAATGTTGTAGTGCTCCAAAAAACCAATTTATGTGCCAATGGCTATAGCTGAGGTGGGGGATTTGTTTACATTTGAAGCCATCTGGTTTTGGGGAGGCAAGAACCCTATACACAGGGCCTTTCTTTGTTCAGAAGGTTACTTAAGTTCAGTGGCATCCTGCCAATATTTCTAGAGACCCCTAGACTTTGGAAATGACATAATGAAGGGACAGCATCTGTCCCAAGGCTACATATTGATATATATATATGGAGGGCTTTAATGAGGATCAGAGCGGGCTGATGGGGAATGCAGCCAGACACTGCGAGGAAGCTGTTTGTTAAAACAGGCCCGAAGATGCATATTGCAGCTGTAACACAGACCAGTGATGTAGCTGGCGACTATTGGGGCACACTGCCGGAGGAACGTTTCTCGTGAAACACTGTGACCGAACGCCCTGCCAAAAGTACTAAAAGACTATCGCAGTTCACCCGTGAAAATCAGACTCGGTGAATAACTCGGTTGCTGTGTATAAGCCGCTGCCGTCTGAACCTATCGTTCTGACATTTAGAATATATCGGTTACAATTCGATTGCTGTAATAGCCGCCTATCGTTCTGACATTTATAACTGGGTAGTATTTAGCAGACATAGCCATATATTGTGTATTAGATTTTGTATTGGTAGGGTTTTCCGCATATAATAAACTGTGAAAACGTATAACCTGACTTATCATTAGTATGACTGAGTGAGTGAACGTGTGCCCGTATGCTTCCCTGCCGACCGTACGCTGCAAACGCTACAATTGGTGGCAGCCGGGGTGGGATTTCAATTTAGGTATACCCGACCGTATTCCTCTACGTTTCGTAGTAACGGATTCGGATATTCTACTTTGGACATCCTATTTAAAAAGAATTCACACGGCCTACGTTTACTCGCTTCAGATAGAATAAAGTAGGATCGAGTAGTGAGTAGTTAATTCTCTGGTGGCAGCAAAATATTGGCCACATGTCAACACAGGGTGATAATTCCTCAGTGACTGATGTTTATCTTCCGAATACTGAGCAGAGTCCGGGTCAAGGCAGTGAGGTTCTGTTACGATTCCTCCCTACGGAGCAGGTGCAGTCGTCTACCAGGTCAGAAGTAGACAGGTCTATTCAGGAGGCTAATGTTGCAAAGAAGCAGCATGCATATTCGTGATTCTGAGGGATAGAAAGGCTAGTTTGGAAGAGAGATTGTCAAAGAAAAAAATGGCAGGAGGAGCAGTTGAGATTAGACAGGGTTCAGTTTATAAGGAATTAAGCTTTGCATAAATTCCTAGTAATTACTTGTCCATGAAATATAGTAATTATTATATAGGAAGTTATGTTAATAACTATATGCTTAGAACTGCTTTAGTCTAGTAGCTTGTGTTCCTATAATTAGATCTGAGATACAGGATGTTCCCATAGGTTTAGCTCAGATCATCTCCAAAGGCTGGACAATAGTTGGGAGATGAGTCAGTTGGCAGATAAGATAATGCGGGATCAGAGACCAGGTAGCCAGGTAGCCAGGTAGCCAGGTAGCGAGCCCGACTGTAGCGCGCTATATTAAGAAGTGCAGAAGAGGCACTGAACAATGGGAATCGCGAGTCACTAGGAAGAGAGGGAAGTAGCGAGTATTTAAGGAAAGAGTAGTGCGCGATTGGGATTGGATTGAGAGAGGCTTTGGAGCAGAACCATGTAACATTATGTCTGGTTCCCACGGAGGACCAGTATTGATTGTACTGATCTGTATCATGCTAACTCTGTATTAAAGTTCTTGAAACGAACAATGGTAAGTCTTCTGCGATAATTGAGTAATTAGAACCTTCCTCTGTGAGTATCTGATTTCTATTAGACAATGACACATTGGCTGAACTGAGTAGGTCGATGTCTAAATTGTCTAGGAAATCAACGCAGAGGAAGAACGTTGCAATACGTGCCCAAATTAGAATACCGAGTCTACGAACGGAACAGGCAGATGCGACCAAGGGAAATACTAGTAGACATCGGGCATTCTACAAGTTGAGGTTGGAGATGGATCAGTTGACAGTAGAACATGATCAGTTATCATGGGTAGGTCTATTACTAATTCTATAACCTCATATACCGGGGTCGAGTTATTCTCGGCGTTACCCAACCCCAAGGGGCGTGGACAGTTTGCTATCGGGTCACGAGACGTGAGGTGCAAGAAATGACCAGCCAATGCGTACCGCCTACCGTCCTGTGTATGAAGCGTGCTGGAGGGAGGCTCATTATGGCCAGCGCGGGGAGCTCCAGCCAGACAGCTGGCCCGTTAACGACCTTTGGACTGTAGACATGCAGTGGTGTCACATCTACCCAGCGTTATATAATATTGCATGTGGCAGGTCCACAACAAACAAGGTCTGCTGAATAGCAGAACCGGGCTGAACAAATGTCACGGTGTAATCGTACCATAACATTGTTTGTCGTAGTTCCACAACACACGAGGTCTGCCAGCTGTATAGCAGAACCGAGCATGGCAAATGTTTCGGTGTAATCGTGCACGCACTATGTCGTTGTGGCAATTTTCACAATACCAAGAGTTTAGTTTCAAGAACTGGCTGAAATAAAATGATCATTCAAACACTTTCTGGCAGAAACTTGCTGCACTTATTTGTCCAGTCAATGTGGTCGTAACTCTGATACTTTTATTAGGGTTGTAGGGAATAATATAGTCTAACAATACTAGTTTGACCAGTCTGTGAACTGGTCATGCAGTGTGGCTGATTCTGACAGAGAGGCCATTGCAGTGCAGCCTTGGGAGGTTGATTACTGACCCAAGGGTGTAATGAGAGGGGTTAATTAGTATCCAGTGGTGTTGCCTACCCAGTTCTGCCCTGGGTAGATTCTGGCTTAATATATATTTAACTGCCACAAGGTGTGATCTGTTAAAACAGAGGGCAAAGTTAAATAGAAGAAAAAGAGTCACAGTTACCATTTGATAGCCCTGGTTGGTCTGTAGATTTCTTGAAGATTATATGTATGAGGTAAACAGTAACACAAGTGCTAAGAGCAGGTGGTTATTTACACGAATGATTAGTACTAAGAGCGGTATTTCATTTTGAGATGTATAGTTGGCCACTAAAAACTGGTATCAGTGTGGCAGCTCATCAAGAGATTATAGTCTCCATGAGTTGAAGTCCGTGAGGAACAGACGCTGTCTGAGGACAGAGATACTGGTTACCCTGGGCTAGGCCAGGCCAGGCCAGGCCAGTGGACCTAAGATGGGTTCTTAATGGGGGTGTCAATGCCACACTCAGTGTGTGAAGAGGACAAGGAATGCATGATGTGTTCAGTGTACACACTGACCAGAGAGATCAGTGTAAATGTGACAGTGGTTGTCTCTGGTTCTCCTCGCAAATGGTGGTATTTCGATATATGTCAGGCTAAGTGTTGCTATATGTAAACACCTCCAGCAGACATGGAAGTCTGGAACTAGGCCATCAGAAGTATGACATATACTGACCGAAGGTCACATATGATGGCAACGGAGAGGTTTTCCTGTTAGTTGGGATGAATATCACAACTGGCACACTGCATATATTGGATTACTCAATCTAGCCTGTTGAATCTGGTGCCAGTCAGATATTGAGAAATTAAAAGAGAAGTTGTAATACGCTGCAATGCGCTGCAATGTATTCCGACGGATGTTTTACGTGTTGTCTCACGGATCTCTTACAATTGGACGCATTGCTACAACATATGACCGAACGAGGTTATATGGCACAAATTATGGCAACCACCATAACAGTGCAGATTACGAAATATGAGTAATCTGAAAGAAAATGGCGGCTGCAAATACCAGATTTCAATCTGGTCATAACCTGCTGCGGTGTTTGCAAAGAAGATGGAAGAAGACGAAGACGACAATGAACTGAACGTCCACTACAAGCGGGGAACTGACGTCGCGGACGTGACAAGCGAGGACCCATCCGGCCGTCGTGCGATTACCGAGTTACGACGGAGGATACAGCCAACATGACGGATTCGCCCGGCCATCGCGCAAGACAGACGGATGCCCCATTGATCGGACGTGAACATTTTAGAAAGATGAACTTTCATTTATTCAGAGCCTGATTTATTATAATTTATTTCAGCATTACTATTTAAGGCTCGATATTACATGCTGCATGTGTTTGCATGTGTGTTATCTATTACGATGTTGTTCTGCCATTTAGAATATGTCGGTTACAATTCGGTTGCTGTAATAGCCGCCGCGGTCTGAAAGTATCGTTCTGCCATTTAGAATATGTCGGTTACAATTCGGTTGCTGTAATAGCCGCCGCAGCCGTCTGAAAGTATCGTTCTGACATTTAGAATATATCGGTTACAATTCGGTTGAGATTTATAACTGGGTAGTGTTTAGCAGACATAGCCATACATTGTGTATTAAATCTTGTATTGGTAGGGTTTTCGGCGTAGAATAAACTGTGAAAACGTATAATCTGATTTATCATTAGTATGATTGAGTGAGTGAACGTGTGCCCGTATGCTTCCATGCCGACCCCTCGCCGCAATCGCTACCCTAGTGTAGTAAGATATTCCAAAGTAAATACAATGCTAATTAATATTCAGATTTCAAGACGATATCACTTGCTACATATGTGTGAATAGTATAACATAGTTTTATATAATGTGCTAAATAAACGATGCGTATGTAAAGAAATATATTTTTTACAATTCCTCGGCGTGAATACAGTATTTGCTCGTAGATCTCTTCATATAGTCTAGGCTCAAAATCTCAAAACGGCTCTAGAAATTACGTTAGGGGTACCTAAATGTTAAAAGCTGTCATCCATGCCAGGATTAATATATTACCTTTACTGGTTATAACCAGCCCGGGTGACACTTTCTATTGTGATTTTTTAATGCGTAGTGAGCTATTTTGTGAAAATGGATGCAGGGCTTTTTTTGAAGGTTTTTCACATAATCGGCTATAATTATATGGGAATTTGACATGGCTAAGGGATGCAATGGGACAAAGTCCCACCATGCAACACATACTGAACTTTACAGATTGGGCTTGAAATGTCGAGTATGACCCTACACCAGATGACAGCCACAATTGAACAGGCTACAAAAATAGACACGCTAGAAGAGGATCTCTTGGTTCATCTGAACCTGGTTACCGCCAACACGCACGATTGATCTTGACTGAAGTACGGCAGCTTGAATGAATATTGCATGACATATTTATTCGTCATGGATCTTCTGGCTAACGGCCTTCACGCAATCCTCATCAACAGTAAAGCTGGTATGCACACCGGCCATGATGCTCCGCAGGGTTGAGTTGTTGCCAGATGAACTTCTGTCCGCCAGCTCCAGTAATAAAGTAAAACAAAACTATGGACACTCACTACAGTGTACGTGCGCTTTTGAAATACGACTCCAAACGTACGCTCATGACTTACATTAGTAGGTCATTGCATTTAGAACAAACCCCGATGGGCTCGTTCCAATATTCTTTGTTGTGTCAGGGCATGTGATTTATTCCACCCCTGGACCATGTCAATGATACTAATGTAATAAGAGTTTCCAAAGTAAATACAATTCTAATTGAAGTTTGGATTGAAGAAGCTGTTGCTACATATCTATATGTGGCATGACACATTTATTGTTGTATTACTTTTCTCCTGTTAGTAGTTTATAATGTCTTATATCTACGTACTTCGTGGGCGTTTATCCTGAGCATGTGCTGCTTTTTGATTCCTTTCTGTTGTGACGTCAATGGTACTTTGTACCTGGTTTCCCTGTGGCTCATATATCATGACACTAATTTATGTGAGGAAAGTCTATGTGGTCCTCAACCCTGTACTCTGAGCAGATTTCCATCGTGCGTGTCCGTGAATATATATCCCGTAATAATACAATTCCGCTTACTTACTACGTTGATAGCATTCTATATGTTTTTCTTTCAGGTCTATTCACCATTCTCATTAAAGGTCCACCCACGAATATTGTCACTTTTCATGTTTCCTTCTCTATCACTGCCTTCAGTGTAGCTCCTTCTTCTGTCCGTATCGTTGTTGTCATCCCCCCTGTCATATTCGCTCCCACCACCTCAACTCTTGTTTTCTATTGATGACAGTCTGTGCAGATGTTGAGTACATGCAGCTTACACAATGAAGGCACGTGATGTGTCTTCATCAAATGTTTGAACTCGTGAGCTCAAACATTTCGTATGCGGTCTATATTAAGAACTAGTGTTATCATTCCAGGGATCGGATATGATATTGCAAAGGCTCTGGCAGCCGGAGGGGCTGAGACGTTTGCATTGAGTCGGACACAGGCAGACTTAGATCGACTGAAAGCTGAGGTACCTGTTTTGTTTTCTATGTTAGCCATTCCATGTGGACTCGATTGACATTTCCACAACGTGGTACGTGTTTTTTTCCATGTTCGCCATTCCATATTGACATTTCCACAAACAAAGTTCCAGCAAATATGTAATCAGTGTAATGATAAAGTTGGTTGTTATGTGTGTTAACGTTGTTTTAGAATCCTGATATTCGCACGGTTTGTGTCGAATTGGCCGACTGGGCAGCAACAAGGAAAGCCGTCGAAGAAATCGGACGAATCGATGTATTGGTCAACAACGCAGCCATTGTAATATACACAACGTTCTTAGATCTCGAGGAAGCTGACCTGAAAAAGTATGAATTATTTTCACGTTACCGATGCTTTTGCACATATAGTTATTTTGTTCACGCTGATGTGCCTCTGTCATCAAAACTGTACACTACCACGGCATGTTATGTATATATATATATATCTATATATATATTATATATATATATATATATATATATATATATATATATATATATATGGGACCAATCGATTTATTGGTGAACATAGCCTTTCTAACGATCACAAAATATTTTTAGACATCTAGAAAGCTGAACTGAAAAAGTATGAAAATTTTTTCACTTTGAAATTGAAAAACGTGTATCGAAAAATCTTTATTGTCCATACAATGGTCAACGCAGTATGTAAATTCCGGGCGTGTGTATTGTCCCAAAGTTTTTGTTCTTAGCTGACATAATTCAAAAGTCTTCCGCCTCCCCCTGAGTTGTACAAGTGTGCACATGATTTGATTTAAACCAGACACAAAATAAGTACGCCATCTAGCGCTACAAAATGGTTGGACAATTTGTTTTGTGTAGTTAATTATTAAAATAAAATTGGTGCACAGTTAAGAGATGTGAATGTCCCGTGCACATACTTAGTTAATCACTGCAATTTAACATTGTTAGTGTGTTATATATAGTACATTGTCGAGTTAAGAAAACATCAAGGTAGGCGTAAGTGAGTCCTCCGTCTATATTAGGTAATAATAATATCGTAATTAAATTAATTTGCATTAATTTCAGAACGTTTGATGTCAACGTCAATGCGGTTGTAAACGTGTCCCAGGTTAGATATATTCGTTCTAATATATCATACACATAATAACGCGTTTGCGGTGTGTGCGTTCATGCGGCGTGGGAGTTTATTTTTTAGAATTGTTGTTGTGTATGCATGTGCACGCTTTATTGATTGGTGCATATAGTAATATTATTAGTATTGGTTCCATTACGACATAGGAGATGATTCACGAATCTAGTTTGCGAATTACTATGCTTTCACAAAAACTGATAATGTTCTTACGTGAATACAATATTATAATAATACACACATGCAGATTCTGTCTGTGTGTCTGCCTGTTTGCCTGTCTGCCCGTCTGCCCGTCTGCCCGTCTGCCCGTCTGCCCGTCTGCCCGTCTGCCCGTGTGTATGTATGTATGTATGTATGTATGTATGCATGTATGCATGTATGTATGTATGTATGTATGTGTGCTGCCCGCCCGCCCATGATGCATACATGTATGTATATAATATATATATATATATATTTATATATATATATATATATATCTTTGTATGTGTGTATGTATGAATATATTTGTGTGTGCGTGTGTGCGTGCGTGCGTGCGTGCGTGCGTGCGTGCGTGCATGTGTATTTATTCAACTTCTACGTTTCAAAGGTAGTGGCAAAAGGCATGATTGCCAGAGGCAAAGGAGGTGCCATAGTCAACATTTCTTCCATTACTGGTCACAAGGCTCTACCGAATATCCCTTCGTACTGTGCCTCTAAAGGGGCAATTGAAATGCTCACAAAGGTGATGACCTTGGAACTAGGTCCACATCAGGTAAGTCAAATATATAATGAAGAACATAATTCTTTGTTAAAATGTTACGTTAAGTATGTATATTATTAAAATATTATTGTAGACGGGACAATATCTGACAACAGGCCAAAATAACGTTTTTTGGTCTCCTAAGAAATCATGTAAGTGAAAACAATTAGCTTCATGTCATCGTATACTTTTGTCGTATTTAAATTTGTTATTGTCCACGCCTTACTCTGGAAAACCATAATCAATTGTTAAATTATTTGTTTGTTGTATTTTATGATAATACCAAAAACGTAATTTACTACGCGGATATTTTTACTTTTAAGTTGGTTGTAACGGTTTATTATTACAAAGATTTGTATTCATATCCATGCTTTACCCTGCACCTGAGTCACATGGAGACTACAAAGCTTTTAAAAGTATACACATCCTGGTGTCATTGGCGACTCGTAATTATCCTTCACCTACTAGTTCATACAATCCAATACTTGTCCACTGTTTTATTTCTGTTGATCAAATTGTATGAATACAACGCTATTTTACCTAACTAGACATATTAGCTATTCATTACTTACCTATCGGCGTGACACAAATAACAAAAAAATATTACGCTAATGACAAAAATTAGATTTTAATGTCATGTGATGCTAATAACGTTTCTGGTAATATTGTGTCAACGAGACCGAAGCGTTTTAATATTTGGAATTATTTCTTGGTGGGATCGTTCTGGTTACGCAGTCTGGAATATTGGGTAAACTATATATCGCTTTAGTTTTTCAGATCTAGATGTCTTTCTCTTGTCACAGACACCGCAAGGACAAGTGTAAACACTTGAAAACCGAGATATATAACAAAAAACAAAACTTTTTTTTGGGAGTTCTGACCGTTCGCAGGGTCGCCTAACAAATGATATGGAACTTAGCTGTCATGACATCCGGCTGCTGTCAAAGGGTCTACCTCTCCGTGGTGAATATTAAAGGTCTAACCAGTAGAAAGTTCAATTTAAACGCAAAAAGCTCTTCATCACTATCACCTATTAGTATTCTTGTATTTTAGTAACAACATTTCTTCTTAAAACTGTTTTTATAAGTTCATTATATGATTAAAAATTAAGTACTTCACCAAAATGTCGCTGCTCGTGTTACGCTTCCCATATTTCAGTGGTTTCATTAGTCGGTTCCTCGAAATTTTGTAGCAGTTTTCATGTCACGCACGCCCACGCCAAATGTGTTACTATTAATTTGATTGGCCTAGGGAAAAACAGACGCCGGTAGCGGCGGATAGCTAAAGTTTGGTTTTAATGTTGGACAGCGGTGGTTGGAAAATGAGAGTGATGGTGGTGGAAGCAAGTAGGCAATGTTGAAGGAAGGAGAAGGAGGGACTGGATTGGAAGCAAAGATGTGACTAGTTATGAAGGGAATTGTGACAAAAACCAGCATTTACTTTTTGGTCAAAGACACATATCCCCCTTTGCTTGCTTTTTCTGCATATGACTATGCGTCATTGTAGTAACGTTCGGCCTCGCTGTTATCGCGTGTGTATCATTCTGCACTCAGGCGCACTCAGGCTACATCTCATTGTCTAAATCGTAGTCAAGTGTTTCTCTTTTTACTTCGAACACATAAACAACTTACCTTTTGACCTATACAAGGAATACCACGTATAATAAAGCACCGTATTTTTGTTTTCACCCAGAAATGTCTAGGCGAACTAAAATAAACTGAACAAAATAGAACATCTCCATTGGTTAGATAGGCACGACTCAAATGACTCGTTTGGAACTTGCATTGACAAAAAGATGGCGCGTTTGTCGCTGGACGTACACAGGAATAGTGTTAAATTTTTGAGTTATTGCCGTTTGAACATCGCGGATACTCAACCTTGCATTATATCCTCTAAGCATTCGCGATGTTCAAACGGCAATAATTTAAAAACGAAATATAAGTCATGGGTACATCCAGCGGCATATATACAGATAAGGTTATTCTCTTTACTATGATATCAACAAATATTAAATCCCATTGCACGTTTGAATATTCGCAATGTTCAAACGACAATGAATACAAAATAGACAACATTCGTGTGTACATCCAGCGACACATTTATAGGTAAGATTACTATCTTTACGGTGATGTAAAATAATGTTAAATTCCGCGAATGCAATTTTAGGTACGGCCTGAAACACCAACCCTAGCAGTTGCGCGTCATGTTAAATCTAGGCTGTGTTACGTGCGGTGACGTCACCTCGACCAATAGGTGTCGCAACAAACTGTGCAGAAAAGCACAATGAAAAGGGGCCTTGAACAGTGTGACGGAGGATGTTAAACATTCATAAATTCGAACATGCACTCTATATGCTGTGGTTTCCCACAGGGATCAATAATAGGGCCATTGTTATTCTTAATCTATATTAACGTCATTATTAACGTATCAGATATCCTATTTCCTATTACATTTGCTGATGATACAAATGTTTTTGTCAATGGTAACAATCTTAGCGAGCTAGAAACTGTCATGAATCAAGAACTGCAAAAATTAGTTATTTGGTTAAAAAATAATAAACTATCTTTAAATATCAGTAAAACACATTTTATTGTCTTCAAGTCAATAAATAAAAAGGTATCCAATCCAATTGCCATCTTTATTGGTGGACTACAAATTACTCAAGTAGAAAACACACAATTCTTTGAATTTAATTGATGCTAATTTGTCCTGGTCTTTTCATATACAATATATAAAATCTAAAATAACCAAAGCTGTTGGAATTATAAGTAAAGCTAGACAAACCCTGAGTAGATCATCCTTTGTAACATTATACTATACATTTTTATATCCACATCTAACCTATTGTATCGAAGTGTGGGGAGGAGCATATAATACACATCTTAGTTCTCTATTCAAATTGCGTAAGTATTCAATTCGGTTAATTATGTCAAACCAACTCTTCAAGAAGCTGTCCATTTTACCAATACGAAAAATCTACGAATACATATAATATACGGCGACGGCAGTGGATTGTAATTGTAATTATGCATTAGCAACGTTTAAAGGTCAACTCAAGAATTTTGTGTTAGTAAATAATATTAATGACTCATATAAATAGCATTCTTTGTTGCAATTTTAAATGAAGTATTCATGAAAATAGTACTGCTGTGATTCATGTTCCCGCTTTTCTTCTTTCTTCAGTCATACAAATTATTATCTTGCACCATGAGATTTACATATGTTTCACCTGTATTTTGATACTCGTGGCATTAAACACCCATTACAGAAACTACGGCAATCTATGTATGCAATAGCTTGGAATGTATCATAGTTTCTGTAATAAACCATTATTATTATCATTAGTCTTTAACGATAATAATACCAAGAATTATTTGCACTTGTTTTTTTAAAATTCCATTTTGCTCTCGGATCACGTTAGTTACATGGTTTTCATTAAACGTCATTTACGTATAACCAAACTAACTTACGCTGATTGAACGTGGTTTTGTGTGTTTGCTGGATTCAGTAGTGTGGAAAAACTGGATTTAATTTAGAAAGGAATAAAATGTAAAAAACAAATACAAACAAGGCACATCACTGGTTCTGAGACAATTAACCATGCCCTCTTAACTTGATGATTACAATTGCGCTACGGCTTTGTTACGAAAGCATTAGACTGGGTGGTGTCGAAACTGCAGGGATGGACTCGGCGCGTGACGCAGTATAATCTATTAGTTGTGTTATATGGTACTGTGTTTTTTAGTTAACGTCTTACTACCATATTCAAATGATTGTATTGCTATTATGTCGCCATTGACATTAACACCATGTGTGAAGAAGATACCAAATTGTATTATGTCGCAATTGACATCACGGCTGCACCACGCCAGTACAACAGCAACAAAACAACAGGGTTCTCCTGTCTCCAAAACAAGGGGTATACTGAAAAGACGGATCGCGTTTTAGTATCTGAAAGCCACCATATTCCTCCTCGCGCAGTTTTTTCTAATTTAAACTGTGAAATGTAGGTAACCGCCACACAATTCCAATCAACACAAGTGTCTACAAGTCAACGTCAATAACCACAAAACAAATCTAATCAACACATATGTCTACAATTGCTCTTCTAGTTAAGGCACCAGAAATAACAAATGTCGCAGGGCAGCGTTCGGCGTACACCCATAAAACCAACAGTGGATTATAAATCCACTCGGATTGGGGTTGTGGACACTCGTGCGGACCTGCGAAGTTCTGGTGCCATCTCTCGCTCTGTTGGTGGAGGCACTTTCGGTGAAGTACACGACGTAATCACCGTCTCACGCGATGGCGATTTCACTACCGGCGATGTTGCCACTTTAAAACACCTTACATGGGTGCGACAACCCCGACACCTAGTGGTAGCGGTAATGTCATGCCGACATTCTCCTCCGGAATGCGAGAACGTAGACGCACCACGTGAGTAGTATGTATGCGGCGTACGCCCCCGTGCACAAGTAACATCAAAGGAACATCAAAGGGTTTGGACCTTCTTATCAGATTTTAGCACATACTAATAACAAATCACCCTACTAATAAAAAGTCCTCTTATCCGATTTTAGCACATTACTAATAAAAAGTACATAAAAGGCTTTCTTATCTTAATTACCTTTGATTGACAGGACCATCCACGCGGCACGCACCCACCGCGGCACGCCGCCAGTTGTTCTAAGTACAGCTGCCTTCTAGCGGATATGTGTGCTCTCCGCCCTCTAATGGTATTATCAGGACATAGCCGTTAGATTTCCGCCTGTGGTTTGCCGCCAGTTGTTCTAAGTACTTACGTGGATTGCCGCCCTCTGGCGGTTGTGTAGGTACTAGCCGCCCTCTAGCGGTTGAGCTTTCGTTACCCGCCCTCTAGTGGGTTCGTTAGGAGTACTGGTATCAGTCTGCTATATGTTTTATTCGTATAACCACTACATAACCGTTAGATTGATGTATACCACCAAGTTTGAATGTTTCAGCCAGTGGTTTGCCGCCAGCTGTTCTAAGTACTTACGTTGTTTGAGGGTATCAGTGTGCTGAATGGTTTATTCGTATAGCCACTACATAACCACTACATAATAGCCCTATGCGTATATCCACTGCATAAGCGCCCTACGCTTATAACCATTAAATAACCATATTTCAGCTGTGTTACGCGGCGGCTGTAAATCTGACGTCGGTGCCGCTGATGAAATATGATACTGGTGCCGCTAGCTGCTGAGCCAACCGCAGCGCGGTTGACCTGTGATCTTTTGTCATTGTTAAACGGCTGCCGCGCTGTTAGTGTGAGCCGATAGTAATCAGCAGTCGCCGACCCTACCCCGGCCGAAATATAAGCCACACCGGTTTGGATTGGCCCGAAGCATTGTCCTTCGATGCAAGGCGCCGCCTCCGGCTAAAGCCGTTTCCGTTCCCGGCAACACCACGGCTCCTACACCGACACGACATGGCTTTGGAAGACCACCTGAATCGCGCACAGTCATACACGGCCATCCACCGTTACCGGACAACTGGGAGTAACTCACCTCACAACAACAACGGTAGTTGGATGATTAATAAAACAATTACATAACTAACCGTCTGTTCGTATGTTGTTCCAACTACACGGCGCCCTATTACAATTTCAGAAAACTGGGATTAACTCACCACAACAACAGTAGTTAGATGATTAATAAAACACTACTTACATAACTAACCGTCTGTTCGTATGTTTCTCCAACTACATGGCGCCCTATTACAAAACAGTAAACTCTCCTTTCTACGCGCCAACTGACTTTTTATTAGTAGGGTGATTTTTTATTAGTATGTGCTGAGATCTAATAAGAAGGTCAAAACCCTTTGATGTTCCTTTGATGTTACTTGTGCACGGGGGCGTACGCCACATACCTACTACTCACGTGACTTCTCCATACCCGCCCATCAGTCGGACTGACAGTGAAAGACACTGGACCAGTGCGCGTTTGAAGGACTCCATGTAGCCATTTTGGATTAGCTGGAAAGTTGATTGTCCAAACTGCTTCACCTGCAAAGAATGCTCGCTCTGGCACTGCTGCATCGTGAGTTTCTCGTGCAGTTCTTCTTTGTTTAACATAAGATTTCCCACCGCCGAGTACAGGAGATCAAGTCTGAATCGTGGTTGTTTTGAAATTAGTATCTTTGCAGGCGTTTCTTAAAATATGTTGGCAGTTGGTGTTGGTTGATTGTATATTTTGCGTGTGAATGATGGGGGGCAGGGGAGACAAGCGTGTATGTATGTTGACGCCACAACGCCAAGAATTCCTCGTACATTTTAAATGCTACTTTGTAATAAACAGTCTGAATCTGAATAAAGACGTGAGAAACTACTGTTTCAATTCATACGTTCGTGGCTTTCGTATCAACATGACCATTGGCCGTAGAGTTGTATAGTGTTATTTGTGCTTTCGTGCATAGTTGTGTGTTTTACGCTGAAACCATAACTACGTTGCCCAGTGTTGAAGACGTACTCATATACATGACGAGGAAAAAGAACATTCGACCAGTTCCTGCAGGGTCAAGGTTAAACAAGCTCTAAGCGCTTATGAGTCAAACATCGGGGACGTGTCTCAAAATGTCAGCCGTCTGAAACTGCACGATTTCATTGACTCTCCTACTTTGAAAGTATATTCTGAGTAAACCACCGGCGTGACACTGTTGATTGTATTTTCAAATGGTCAGATTGTAATAACTAAGTTAGCTGTATATGCCCATAGCAGTTCTTTTCTGTCAACATTAACATCATATAAATCTTATGCGAATACTAGCACTGCATCCAATAAGTGTCCTGATTTAAACGTGTCATGTTTATATCAGTGTAACCGTAAACGTTTTAGATACGCGTCAACAATGTGAATCCATCATTAGTGCTCACAGACAGGACGAAACTATCGTGGGCTGATCCTGCTAAACGCGAGCGAATGATCAAGCGAACGCCACAAGGAAAGTTGGCAGGTAACCAAATGAGTTAGCACTGTTGAGACCATTGTGAATTGTCAGTTGGTACAATCTGTTGATATGTCCGGTACAATATATTGGTATTTCCGGTACAATCTGTTCTTATTTCCGGTACAATCAGTTTCTATTTCCAAAGACATAGTAGCCCTAATTTACTTATGCTTAATATATCGTTGTTATTTTGTTGAGTGATGACATAATAATCTTTGTTTAATTGATCTATCTATTTTTAAAATATGACAAGTTACCTTTCCGAGTCCTATGTTGCTCTGAACTGGGCTTTCGACGTCTTCACGACGTCTTCATCAGCGTTTGTCTGCGCCACCCTCGGTCGTCATGTGACTGTGTTGGTAACTGTCACCTGAGAACACTCCAGGAAGATCGCGGGAAGGTTGTTTCCGGAATTTCTGTTGATGGTTAATCGAGTCCGGAAGCAATTTACATGCTAATGATCTATCTATAGTTTTCTTTCATTGAGTGTGCGTGCGTGTGTCCGTGCGTCCGTGCGTCCGTATGCTATGCATATGTGTATGTATGTATGTATGTATGTATGTGTGTGTGCGTGTGCGCGTGTGCGCGTGTGCGTGTGCGTGTGTACATATATATATATATAATATATATATATGTATGTGTGTAATATATATATATATACATATCTGTATATATATGTAATATATATTATATATGTATATGTGTATGCGTGCGTTCATGCGTGTGTGTATGTGAGTGTATGTATGTGTATATATGTATCTATGTACGCACGTATGTATGTATGTATGTATGTACATTTGTACGTATATAATATATGTATGTACATATGTACGTATGTACGTATGTACGTATGTACGTATGTAGGTATGTATGTATGTATGTATATATATATATATATATATATATATATATATATATATGTGTGTGTGTGTGTGTGCCCGCACGCGCTTGTATGTGCCACACACTCAATGGCATCAAAGGAGCAGAAGTCATTCAAATGAGTTTGTTTCTTTGCAGAAGTGGAGGATGTCGTGAAAGCCGTGATGTTCTTATTGAGTGACCAGGCAGACATGATCAACGGCGTTTCACTGTTTGTAGACGGTGGTCTGATGGTTGTATAAAACTATTGATGGCATGTCTTTGCTTATGAATCTAGTTCTGTTGTATTTTTGTGTGGAAAAAACACATTATTGATGTAACAATTTGAATAGGTAACAATTAGTGGCTTCTCAGCGATACTTAATATAATGCAGTGATTCAGCGGAGTTTGTAATTAGTAGATGATTGAAGACACTATCTTTCTGTGCACATATAGGGTAACAATTACTAGGGTATAGTCCCCGGATATGTTAATAGTTGTGTTTGATTGTTCTATTGACACAATAACTGTGATGAATTCATTAATACATTGTCTGACATGTACTCTTACCATGCTTGCGGGGTCTGTATATATTACCAATATTAATTGCTTTTGGTAGGCCACCGCCAGTTACGTTAATTATCAGTCCCTTCCAGTGTTCGTACGTGTTTATGTTTAGTTGGACTTTGTGTTGGAATATATTATCAACGTATATTATTAAGCCACCATTGTCACTACGGCTCTTTCCTTGAGCAAAGCCATCGTACCTAGGTAGTGGTATATTTGATAAATCGGTTAAATTGGATATCCAACATTTTTGAAGGCAAATTACAATAATTTGATAATTTATGTTCTGTAGTGAGCTAACGAATGATGTTAGTTCATCAAGTTTAGAATATATAAATTTAATATTTAGGCCGAGTACCGAGAAATGTTTTATTTTTTAGCAACACGTATTTAAAGTGATCTATGCCGTAATAAGATTACTGTTTCATGACCTGCAGTTCATTGCTATCAATGTATAATATGTTAATTACATTTTTGTTTTCAATTCCACAAAAGTGTGAAAGAAAAGTGCGATCAAAATGTTTTGTCGTTAATTCGTTGTTTTAAGAAGGATGGATAGCAAACACGAGCACGTGCATAGTCTTGTGTGTAACAAAGATATAGGCATCAAGGAGGCAATTAATAATGAAGAGGTGATCAATAACTGAATTATGTTGTTTTGGGTAATGGCATAGGTGTGTTTATTTGTTGAATGTTCAAAAAGTACAGAGTACAGTAAAGAGTTACCGTCAAGTGATAAATGTTCGAAATAGTGTCATCCCGCAAACATCATGCAATATAAATGGTTGCGTATATATTCATGGCAATGTCGTATACCCTTGGAAAGCTAACCCTGTCCCCGTGAATATGAGATACGACGGGTTGCTATCAGGTGCAGTAGGTGTGGAGTGAATGTTAAACAAGGTCCCCATCAAACGACGAATGTTCAAAACTGCGCCACTCCGCAAAAGTTCTACATTTACAATGGTTGTGTAGCTACTTTGTATACATACACTAGGCCGTGTTACAAAACATTTGAAAGGGAATTGTATCCCTGTTAAAATGAGGTGTGCCATGGAGTTGTAAAGTGGTGCTCTAACTGTGGAGTGCGAGTTAAACAAGGTCATCGTCAAAAGAATGGTATTATGATTCTTACTACATCCATCCGTTGTGTGATGGATTTAGTAAGAATTCCTTCTATTAACAAAAATTGCAGTTAAATGTATAACATCACATGTTGGCTAATCGACTATCTGCGGAAAGGCACAATTTAGAAAATTCATGTTGTTATGGTGACCTTGTTTTACCTGCAATCCACAGTTAGTGCAACACCATACAACTCCATGCCATACCGTATTTTGACGGGGATACAATACGCTTTTAAAAAAGGTAACAGGGCCTAGTGTATGTAAATAAAGTAGCTAAGTAACCGTTGTAAGTTTAGAACGTTTATGGATAATTGTTTTGAACATTCGACGTTTTATGGTGACCTTGTGTAACCTTCACTCCACACCTACTGCACCATTATACAGCTCCTCGTCGTATCACATATTTACGTGAACACAGTTGGCTGAACACAGTTGGCTGAACAAAATATAATATTTATCATTCCACGGTGACCTTGTTTGACCTTACTCTACTCGTACTATATCAGGTAACATCTCCACATCGTTCATCGGTTTGACGGGGACACAATATACTTTCCAAAAATATATGACTTAGCCATCCTGTAATTAAGAAAAGTAGGTATGCAACCATTGCAATGTTAAGACGATTGCTGAAACGCACAATTTCGAAAATTCATGATTTGACGGTGACCTTTTTTGACCTAGGATTCACGTTTACCGCACCACTTGGCAGCTCAACGACACACTGCTTTGTGACTGGAAAATGTAGATCTTTCAAACGATATAACACTTGGGTGTGTGTATGTGGGCATTTTGTTTTACAATAGTAAAAAGTCCATTATCCCCCATTGTATGTTTTACATATTCGGTCCCATGATCTGTGTGGAGTCATTTACATTTCGCAACATTGAACAACATTTTGCCATTTTTTAGACCATTTGATTAACCTGTCAAGATCATTTTGTAAATGCTGTCTATCTCCATCACGTTTAGTCCTTGTAAACATTTCTTTATCATTCGCAAATTTCAACACCTTGCTTGTTATATCATCGTCCAAAACGTTGATATATATTAAGAATGATATAGGTCCCAGTACTTATCCCTGTTTTACCCCACTCAAAACTGATTTCCAGTTTGAAAGCTTGCCGTCAACTACTACCCGTTGTCTGTTGTTAATTAGCCACTATCTAAACACTTAATTATACTATGTTCGATGCCACGGACCTTTAGTTTAAGCAGAACTCTTTGATGTGGCATTTTGACGAAAGCTTTCTGAAAATTCAAGTACATGATATCCGCTGGTGATCCCTCGGCTACCCATTCAGTTATGTCTTCCAAAAAAACAACATATTTGTTAAGCAAGATCTCTCTTTTAGAAATATAATGTTGCGATGGGTTTATCAAGTTATGTTTTATTGGAAACTCCGCCATGTGATATTTAATTAGTCTTTCTAATAATTTGCTAATCAATGATGTTAACCTCACTGGTCTGTAATTCTCTAACTTGTTTCTCGAACATTAAAACAAATTGTGCTTCTTTCCATTCTAAAAGAACTACCCCCTCTTCTAATTACGAGTAGAAAACTGTTGCAAGCTGTGAGCTAATTTGTTTTACAATTTCCAGTAGTAGTTTGGGCAGATTGCCATCCACTCCAGATGATTTTTTTAAATTCTTCATATTCCTTATTTTCTTAGCTACCATTTCCAAGGTTACAATTAACTGTCCTAAATAGTGTTATTCCGCCCCTTGATCTTAGTCTCTGGTCCTGGCAGTGAACGGATATCTTCCCTGGTAAACAACGAACTAAAATACTCATTCAGGTCTTCTGCCATTAAGAATCCCAATAATATATTTTATTTCCAGCACTACATTCTAGAGGACCGACCTTATCCTTAATTTTCTGTTTGCTCCGAACATATGTACAACAACTCGTTCAGTCATGTTTTATATTACAAGCTAATTTTTGTTCATATCTTCTCTTTGAATGTCTAATTTCAGTTGTTCCTTTGTCAAGTGCGTCTTTATGAATGTTGTTGTCTTCATCTTTCCCAGTACGTCTATATGACTTCCACATCATATTTCTGTACTAAATTTGTTTAATGGCTTCTCTCGATAAGTGTTTCTTTCTGGACCGTTTCCTTTGTTTTTGTTCAAGAGAACAAATTATGTGTCCTAGCTAGCCCATTTGTGTGCAGACGGAACTGCCTGATGCAACTGAACACAACGTACGGCGCGTGGTATTTCTCTTCCAGATAAGAAACATTGGCACAACATTTCTTTTCATTTAGGACAATTCTGGCTGGCAATGAATCGATTTTAGTAGGTGTCTGTTCTCGCCAGGTAACGCCGGGGAAACTCAATCAGTTATTCAAACCCCATCATAGCTCTTTTAGTTTTCTCGACCATCACCGCCTATCGTAGGGCTCACACAAGCGAATATATTCCTCTTCCACCAGGATACAACCCATGAGACAGTCAGTCATGTTTTCTGTGGCGTACTCTTGACGCGCATCGCAGCCCATCGAACAACGGATGGCGTAGAGTTTGTTATACCGGCTCTCACAAACGATGCAGCTGAGCTATTTGTTGTCAGCTCGGCAACCCGTCGATATCACCAGCAGCAGCAGCGACACGTACACCTGGATATGATACGTAGAAACGTATTTAGTCATAAGTGTTTATACTGGTTCTGCGTTAACTGTTAACTATATAGAATATGCGAACATGCACGCGCGCGCGTGCATACATAAACGCACACAAACAGGCACGCATGCTTGTTCGCACGCACACAAGCACCTCCTACAGAGATATACACACGCACACCTGTACGACACTCTCACATACGCGCGTGCACGCGCATGCACACGCGCATACGTACCCATATACACGCACGCATGCATGCACGCACGCCCGCACGTACGCACGCATACACACACGCACGCACACCGTTGTTTTATTTCTTATTTTCGTTAGACGGGAATATTTGCCGTGTCGTCTTAAGAAAAGCCATGGATATTCGTTTCAATGGAAAGCGTGCTCTGGTCACCGGGGCGGGCAAAGGTGAGGCAACTGGTGACGTAGTTTAGCGTATTATGTTACATTCATAAACAAATGTTTTTGTGAAGAAACGTCATAAGAGCTGGATACCGCACTACACACACGCACGCACACATGACGCACACACGCACGCACGCACGCTGCGACACGCAAGCACGCACGCACGCACGCACTCAAACACACACACACACACACACATACACACACACAACACACAAACACACACACTTAACTCGAGCAAAGGAGACAAATAGATCTACGTTTACTGAATTTGTTTTCCAGTTACTCAAGGCCGCTACTGTGTCATTTCGAAGATCAATGAATATCACTAGTACACGATGATCTGCGGTTCTTACAGGAGACACGTATATTTCGCACTGTCACTATCTATAAGGATAATGTAAACATAACCTTCTTAACTAACATGCTAAGTCTTTAAACATGACAGTTTAAAGTGGATTGGCACTTCAGAGAATAACACGTACTGCATGATTTACCACAACACGAACGAGGTTCACATGTAAGGTTATGATGAGGCAAGCGTGAAAACATTATATCGATAATCGAATTTGTCCTAACTGCTGGCATAGCAGGGAAGCACGTTCTGCGTGTTATCATAAACGTGGTCCGCCTGTGTACCCCTAAACCAGTTAATTCTGGGATAGATTGTTTCGTTTTTTATGGTTAGAACGTCGAACTATCAATCAGGAGAATTCGGGTTCGAACATACCTGATGCTGCTTCGAAGCTTAGACTAGTTAGTTCACATCACGTTGTTCCAGTTCAGGCGGCTGTATGAATGTGTACCTGCCTACGGTGGAGGATAATTGTGCAAACATAATCTTTGTGCAGTCACTGCAGCGTGGATGATTGTTTCCCAGATAAGGCGAAATTATATTCTAATAAATATAAATGCCGGGGTGAGGTGTAAAACACTCTGGACAGTAATAAGGACCAGATGCCGCACTGTATAAGAACTAAAGAAAAGAACAAACCAAAACGTAGATGACATCATGGAGTTGTTGAAATTTGTCTTGGAGACGACATACTTCAGATTTGGAGGATAAATTTACCAACAGAAGTTTGGGGTAGCCATGGGCAGTCCAGTATCCCCCATTGTTGTGAGCCTGTACATGGAAGACCTGGAGCATAAAATCATAGCCACAGCACCAACCGAGAAACTGGAAGCGATATGTGGACGATGTAATTTGCCTGGTACACACAGGAAAGGCAAAGAAATTACAACAACACATGAACACTGTAGACCCCACAGGTAGCATCATTTTCACGCGGAAAGACGAAGAGAACAACAGCATGCCCTTCTTTGATGCAAAGTTCACCAGAAAGTAAGATGGCAGTGTGAAGTCTACAGTGTACAGGAAGAAGACGCACTCTGACCAATACCTGAACTTTGCGTCTCACCACCCCAAACACCAGAAGTTGGGAGTTGTCAGAACCCTTATGAACAGGTGTGAGACAATAACTTCGGAGGAGGGGGACAAGAAAGAAGAGGTGGAACACTTGAGAGGAGCTTTAAGAGTATGTGGCTATCCGTCGTGGGCCTTGAAAAAGGTGACAGATAGCAGTAAGAAGAACAAGACCAACAAAAAGACTAAGGACACCAACTATCGGAGCCAAGTAGTCATCCCATACATAGAGGGGGTCTCCGAGAGAGTACATCGAGTGCTGAAGAAGTATGGAGTAGCAACAGCCATGCGTCCCTACACCACCCCCAGACACTTGTTGGTACATCCCAAGGACAAAGTACAGCTAGAAGAACAGGGCGAACTGGTGTACCAAATACCATGCAAGAATTGTGGTGCTGAGTACATGGGGGAGACAGGAAGAAAAAAACAAGACTGGAGGAACACAGAAAGGACGTAGACAACACAAACAATGAGAAATACACAAGGAGCAGGAAAACAGATTGATGGCTGCCATCAATAAATCCGCCCTTACAGACCATACGACAACTGAACACCACATCATAGACTGGGAGGGAGTGAAAATTGTAGACAAGGAACCCAACAGAAGAATTCGGCATATCAAGGAAGCCATCTGGATCAGGAAAACCAAAACACCCATCATCAGATACGAGGGCAATTACGAACTGCCTCACGTGTACGATGACGTCATTCAGCGTCATCGGTACTGAGGAAGTCGACGTGATACGTTGACGAAAGCCTCCACCAACATCTTGGATATGAAAAATGAAAGTTTCTGATTTGAAAACGAACTATCCTGAAGAATGTTCAGTAGTTTTAACCAGGTTGAACAGGTTAGACTTACTTAGACTTAGTTCCTCCTGTTCCTTTCTGGACATCGGGCGAAGAGCTTTCTCCATCTATTACGGTCTATCGCAATTTCGTTTCCTCATTCCAGGAAATTTCTATTTCTGCCAGATCTTCTTTAAATGTCTTGCGCCAGGTCTTAGTCGGCCTTCCTCTCCTTCTGTTTCCACCTTCAGGCACCCACTCCATTTTAGTTGACAATAAATTTGATTTATTTGATGATATGCACCACAGCGGAAAATCAAATTCCACATGTACTGCAAACAATGAGATTTAACAAGATTGCCAACCAGAAAATTACTCTGGATGGCAGTTGGACAAGGAAGCCTTTTGGCTTATCGAGAGTCCAATACTTTTTATCTACATGTATCCCGCCTTTTTAAGGTGTGTGTCGATTTTATTTTTAAACATATTCACGCTACTAGCACCAACACAATCAGGAGATAATCTGTTCCATTCATATACAGTCCTTTGTGAGAATGAGAACTTTCTTATATCTAATCTACACTGCTCCTTTAGTAATGTAGCTTCATGTCCTCTGGTCCTTCTATCTTTCTTAACTGAGAAAAAAATGTTTCTATCAATATTTTCATAACCATTCAATAATGGTTGTGCAATACACGCTACTTTGGCCAAAGCCAAGATCCACACGTCCCTTTCTCAACTCTCTGGCCAGTACTGTGATGGCGCACGTGTGCGTGTTCGGCCTGCACAGTTCTGCACAGTATTGAATGGTTATGACAATATTGATAAAATATGTTTTCTCAGTTAAGAATGATAGAAGGACTAGAGGACATGTAGTACTTAACATTAGTAAAGGAGCAGTGTAGATTAGATATAAGAAAGTTCTCATTTTTACAAAGGACTGTAAATGAATGGAACAGATTATCTGCTGATAGTGTCGGTGCTAGTAGCTTGAATATGTTTGAAATAAAATCGACACATACATCAGAAGGGCAGGACACGTATATAAAAAGGGTTGGGCTCTTTATAAGCCAAAAGGCTTCATTTTCCACCTGCCATCTGCAGTTAATGTTCTGGGTGGCAATATATTTAAAACATAGTGGGCATCGAGTGCATAACTGCTGAGAGAGCTTGATGTGTTAACAAGTTGTCTCACACACGCGACTCCGAGTGACCATGAGTGAACATTTCATGCTTGGCTTGAACACGTTTGTGTGTTGTAATCCATACTAACATGTATGCATTAAACTATGGCTGTCTAGTCCGTTACCCGGAATCAGCCAGGATGGTAATTATGAACAGGCAGTTCGTTACACTGAGTTTCTTAAATGCAACTACGCTAAAAATAAAATAGCTTTGCGGATAATCCAGCCGGGGTTCATTTTATAGCCAATCTAGTTTTTCTGTAATCTGAATGTGTTTGTTTATAAAATGTCAAGCTTATTTAACCTAATTTGCTGAGCAATATCATAGCAACACATTTAAAAACATTATATTAATAAATCTGGAAAAGAAGAGACAACGGTAATGATTAATAGCTGTATAGTTGGTTTAGTTTCAAAAAGAGTATTGCTTTAAACGGAGTTTTGAAAGAACGGGGTTCACATATAGGAGGTTCCGACGGAATTCCCCCGGTTACAGACTTGGTGACACGGTATTTAAGACAGTCACCGGCTCGATACGGTAACCTCAGAAAAGGACCTTGGACCTCATTAACCACTTTTACAAGAGTGTCACGAAGACTAGTCGATTGCTAAATTACACAGCGAGAAATTCCCCACATCTGAAAAGGAGAAATACGTGTTTCCGCAGGTCCAACCTTTTGTATCGCACGATTACTACACGAAATGAAAGGCAATATAAAAGACTAGAAGAGTGAGGTCTTCCAACAGTAACATTCAGAAGACAGAACATACTGTATATCGAATGAGTTTATCAGGATTGTAAACTATTCTCACCGTCCTCTATTCGTGAAAATGTTCATTAAGTTGGAAGAATAATTAAATAAGGAAATTTCTTAATTCACAACTATATAAATTCGACTCACTTCGACACGTTTCGAAACGTCGAAGTGAATCGAATTTATACAGTTCTGAATTAAGTAATTTGCTTATTTAATTATTCTCACCGTGTTCACCGATGATTGTTTCAAGTCATTACAAAAGTAAGAGAACACAGCGGGAAACTTCACGCTCATTGGACAGAAGGACTGAGGCACAAGTTATATTTATGGAGGGGTGCGTATTCCGACTATAACTTCAAAGTGCACCTATCATGAGATCTCCGACGGCAACCCCCTGGGGCCTCCAACTGCACTCCCCTTGACACTCTTCCAAATCCTCCAACAGCACCCCATTGAAACCTAGGCGGAATATTTTTCCCTCGAGCAGAATTCCTTATTGAAGAGGGTGCACCGCCAGCAGCTAATGGGCATGAGTTCTAATGTTTAGATCGAAAACATCATCGTGCAAATAATACAAATACTAAGCACAGCGACTACTAAACGGTATACTTTTGTGCGTATCGCGTAATTATAATGCAGTGTCGATGTACACGCTAGGGTTACGTCTTTAATATTGCGTCTTGTGTTTCGGGAATTGCTTTATCTCCTCGAGTGACCGTGCTTATGTCACGACAGTCGGGATATGAGCTTGTGGGTAGCCACATATCACGAGAAACCACAACCGAACTGTCCGTACATAAAATATTTTAAAATGCGAAATGAGTGTCTGGTGGTGTCGTGCGTCTTGTCTCCTGCGCCTTGTATTTCGCCGTTATGTTGACTATGTATATACTGAAAAGACATAAGTATTGCTCAGAAGGACTCACTGAAACACAAGCTGGTCAATATGGAGAAGCTCTGTTTCGGTCCGATGCTGGAGGCGCATACGCAGTACTTACAGTGGCTCGACATCCAGGACGAAAACAGGCAGGTCGACATAAGGACGAAACTGTTGCGTGATAAGCTGACGTTTGTGCGGAACAAGTAGCATGCATCTCTCGCATCAACATGGGAACAATGGAAGACTCGTTCAAAGGCGCTGTTATTACATGAGTACAATGACGACAATTTTAATCGGCTCGTTTAATAAACGTTTATACATGAAATAAGTGATGCCTGCTTTATGACTTTGTCCGTATTAATGTTCATGTCAGATGACACGATGCCTTTAGTTTGTAATTTGTGTAGATTTGGATGTTGTACGTCAATCTATTATTAGGTTATTCAGAGTTTACGCTGGGAGTGCCCCGGTGGAAATCCCATGTTAAAAGATAGGGGATTTCCACCGGGGCGCTCCCGGGTTAAAAGATGGGGAAAGAAAAGTAGTTCCGGTCCCATGTTAAAAGATAGGGATTTCCACCAGGGCGCTCCCGGGTTAAAAGATAGGGAAGGAAAAGTAGTTCCGGTCCCATGTTAATAGACAGGGATTTCCACCGGGGCGCTCCCATGTTAAAAGATAGGACATTTTCCTCATGTTAAACGTCAAATCAATTTATCGTAAAGGTATACGACGACCTTTTGAGTTGGAGGTATAAATGTAGCCCTACAAATCCTATGTTAAAAGATAGGGTAAATTTCCCCATGTTAAAATATAGGTTCGTTTGTGACAAAATATAACGGACATCATTTGAACCTGTCACACACGAGACTAATTGGTCCGTAGGTCAACCGTAGGTCAAAGGTATAGCTAGACTAGTTTTATAGTGAGTGGAAAATTCCCCGCTAAATTTTATTCTAGAAGTTTCTTTGGTACTTTTTTGTTTGTTTGTTTCGGCGTGTATCAAGCGGCGCTACTGAAAACGTGTAATTGAGATATTGAGATATTACATGGGTGAAATAGTGACTCTTTCTCTTGAGTATCTGACAACACGAATATATGTGATATCATTCACAGGGACACTTTTTCTTGGGTGTCTGAATAACAATTTCACAAATGCACATATGGTGTCGACTTTGTTATTGCTTAATTAAGGTAATACAAGAACGTGCATGCCAACATTACATGCACACATTACATGGCACTCTTAACAAAATCGACAGCCTTTATGTACCAAATTTAAATGGGAGCCGTCACAACAATCTGGTGTGATGTCAAACGCAAACAGGGTGTATCTTTTGCCAAATTCGTCCCGACTGATGTTGTTTCCCTCGTCTTGAAACATCTTTCCCGTTCCAGCAAATAGATTACTGTAACTTCTCACGTAGGAACCATTATCGAAATTAGGCTGGAGTGGTTTCGCCGGAACTTGTTGCCCGTCGACGTACAATGCAAGAAAGTTCAAGTTGTTGTGCTTTACGTGGAACGGATTCTTGGCGAATGTTCCATTGTAAGCGTCGTTGTCTACACAACACAAGACTAGTCTCTTGGGTAAGACACCCAAATAAACGTTTTCGTGAGTGTGCGACATGGCACCTCGCGGTATAGAAAATACCTTGTAATCGACTCTTCGCAACGAATACTTGGCCGTTCCCTTTTGTAGCGCTTTGATATGACCCATCTCTACAGTAGGATTCAGTTTGGCTTTTCTTGCAAAAAAAATTGGTTCGACTATGCGTATCTTGTAATCGGCATTGTCACCACCAACAGCCATGAGTGCAAAAGCATCCTTGCTCAGTACTAGTCGAATTTTCACGTCGACGCCGTTCAATAGATAGCGGTCTTGGAAGAAGAGGTCGACGTGTAGACGACCCATGATGTCGACGATTCGACTACGGGTAATATAGGTCTTTCGTTTTTGAAGACCCTTGTTTGCGTCGTCGGTGGCATCCATGTGTCCAGCCGTGTCTTTGTACCACAAGGCACTAGTTAGTTGACTCTTTTTTGCTTCTGCTCCATGACCCAGTAACGTTTTTATGTACGCACGATAAGGATAGGTATTCGTTGAAGGTGTGACAAGGGTACTGTTCAAAGACACGTCGACTTGACTAAACAGAGAATGCATCCAGTTGTTTACAGGTCCAACAGGTGCAGCTTGATCGATGTCGTCCCCGTTTCCTTTGAATACACGTGCTCGCACAAACAGGTAAGTATAGGCCACGTCCAAGTAATCGTCTCCCGATCCGGGCAATAAGAATTCGATAGGACCACCCGTACCTATCGAGGCGACAGGTCGATGCTCGACCCATTGTGCGTGTTCGATTCTTGTTTGTATCGTCGGTAAACTAAACAGGTCCATTTCGCTTTTGACTCCCTCACACGACAACTGATGGACAAAAGCCATGTCTAGCCGAATATGTCGTCTCGACGCGTCTTCTGTCGTCTGCGTCTCTTGGCGACACTGGCTTGGGTTCTCGTCGGCTTGCGTTTTATAGCGCGAGGAGCGTTCCGTATGCCCGGAGGCCCACTGCTTCCCAACACTCTACTGATCATATCCTTTCCTGTTTCTTTCACACGCCTCTTTGTAGATTCTTTAATGCTCTGTCCAGACAACACATCGCCGGCCACACCCAAGCCTGTCTTTAGCGCTCCTTTTCCCAAAGCGAGTGCGCCTCTTTTTATGAGTGGCATAGCACTTCCAATGAGGCCACCCAACAAACTACCTAGACCATGACCTCGTTGCACTCTTGCCCCAACAAACACGGGCAATCCGTCACCGACTTGTCGGACGTAGTAGTCTTCGTAAGAATGATTACGACTCATGTTTAAAAAAATGACGATTTGCGTCGTTGAAAGTGAAGCGTCGCCGTCACTCTACCTCGCTCGAATGGTACGAGACGTCCCGTGTCGTCTCTTATATCGATCTCGATGGTCGTAAATTCTTTGTGCAAGACGGGAACGTATTGTACATTGTCAAAACTTTGTTGACACCACGTCTCCGTGTTTTCCATCTATGGGTACAACCCTCAACAGAGGGACGACGCTATCCACGACAACACGTGGTTCCACAACGTCGGTGTAGACGTACAGCGAGTAAAATCCCTGCGCCATGTCTACCACAGATTCTGCTTTTTTAACGTAATAATAATCTGGGCCTTCTCCTTCGGGTGTGGTGTAAACATCCTGGCTTAAACCTAGCAAACGCTGAAGTTTCAACGAATACACTGAAAATTATAAGTTTTCTACCATGTGTATAGTCACTTTTTGTGTGATGTCACTGTAGCTCAGTTTTATTTGCTTTTCTTTTATCGGTGACTTTATGATTCTGTTGATTGCACGAGTGAGCGCTTGGGGACTACCGTAGTGGCCTGCCTCGATATTCACCATGCAAGTTGTACCATCAACAATCACGGCAAAATAAACGTTCTCTTCTCTCACGTTATTGAATCTCCGCCAGTCCGCCCTCCCATTGACCGACTAAACCGATGCGTTGCGGCAAAGCCGTGACATAGTTGGTCAATGTGTTGTCGGGATGTAACTTCATAGACGCGTTGCTGGGCAATGTCAGGTAAAAATCAGACGACATGTTCACCGCGTTTCATAGACGGATTAGGTAACAGGTATCCCAGGCAACTACTCAACAAAGCCGTCCACAGATTAGAGTTTCCGTCTACTTTAGTCAGGTTGTAGTTACTGACCAATATAATGGTGTAGAGTGTGGCGATTTGGCAGAAGAAGACGATTTCCGATTTCGGGCACGTATTTCCAAACAACACCCAGCGTCTCCTGTTACTTCCAGTATCTTCGAGTCTGTGTTTTCTAATCAAACGTTCGTCGTATCTTCCATGACACGAATGACGGCTCGATCGGTGTGTACTAGCCTTTACACGCGACGAGCGACGCTTTATCCAACCAGCTGTTAAACGAATCGGGATAATTTTACCTGTGAATCTAGCTGAGTTGGCATGTGTATCTTGCTGAGTTTGCTGAGTTGTCATGCGTATCTTGCTGAGTTTGCTGAGTTTTCAAGTGTATCTTGTTGAGTTTGCTGAGTTGTCATGTGTATCTTGCTGAGTTTGCTGAGTTGTCATGTGTATCTTGCTGAGTTTGCTTTGTTTTCAAGTGTATCTTGCTGAGTTTGCTTTGTTTTCAAGTGTATCTTGCTGAGTTTGCTGAGTTGTCATGTGTATCTTGCTGAGTTTGCTGAGTTTTCAAGTGTATCTTGCTGAGTTTGCCGAGTTGTCATGTATATCTAGGTAAATTATAAAAAAAAAAATCCTATGCTTATCCTAATTGAACGCCACCATCAGTGACACATTGACAAAATAATTGTTGTCACCTAAATGGGAACAGTCAGGAGTGCCTTGACGATAATAAAAACTAAACAAACAAAAACACTCGTCCATAGTATCAACACAATTTTATTTGTCATTTCATATATTTCTGATAACTAATGGACAGAATATTCCTGACATTATGTCTCTTGCACACTGTTACTGTAGATTCCAAATCGGTAATGCTAATAAGGTTCCCAACGTGTGATTTGCAAAGGTGTCGCCTAATGAGCTGCGCGCCGAGACGATGATTCCGATGACTATCGCTGTCGAATGGAATGCTGGTTTCCTTTGACATGTCGGCGTCCACTGACGCTGTCTTCATGAAGTCCAACGATCGGGATTACCCACTAAATCCATTGGCGTGTTGCCTTCTTGAGACCACGAGCGAAGGTTTCCCACCCCACCGGTTCAAACGACTTCCGCTTTCTCAACACGTCATTCACAAGGTCCACGATATTACTTCCGGGAACCACCTTGTTTCTCTACGTCATCTCGCCACGATCGTTACAACTTACGGCACCTTTCATTTTATCTAGGAGTCGCCGTGCTTTCTGCTTCACAATTTTTGGAACACTGTCGATGATTTCGTTTTTGATGCTCTCCTTTTCGATTATTTCATTTTCGTTTTCATATTGTACTTTGTTTTCCACTTTCCACTGGGAATGTTTTCGATGGTCACACGCAGGGGTTCTTGCATACGTTTGTCCGAAAGATCGTTGTACCGATTCAACACCTGAATAAACAACACAACCTTTTCCCACATGTGTATATCGCTTCGTTCTAATATGTCTTCCATTTCGTTGTCGAGTCGTCGCAAGACACCTTCGATAGGGTTAGCAGGAGAAGGATGTTGCGGTTGAATATTTTCCAAAATACAGGGATCGACCAGCGCCATCTTCTTTGTATGCTCCATGGTCACCTGAGATGGAGACAAGAATGTCGAGCTTGCTGCTGAGGCCAGAGACGTGGGTGCCGTTGTGGGCGCCGGGACAAGTGAATTATTCATTGACGCAGTGCTTGTCGATCGCCTACACTGTGCCATTTCCAATTGTTCCGACGTGTGAAATTCCTCTTGCAATCTGGGCACTGAAACGGTGCTAATGAAGGTGATATTGTGGACCTGTTAGCAGACCTGTCGTGTAGTTACGACTGCAACAACTTTGTCACCAACGTGGCTAGAAGGGACGTAGCCAAGGGAGCTAGTAGGGCCGCAAGAAAACCACCTTTCTGTAGAATACGTTTCTTCTTATGAAGACCGGTTTTCCTGATGACCAATGTTCTGAGGTCCTTCTTGTACCGACAAAGTTTAGTCTTGTGACCTTTCTTTAGTGGTACGTTCTCTTTTAATATGTTCTGTGCACACTCGCACAGACTGTGTACCAGATCGGGTTTTCCCTTGTCGATGTTGGCTCTGGCTAAAGCACGATCCGCTTTAGTGAGGAGACAAAGGCACAACGCGTTTCTCTTCACTCGCGCCGACATGTCGAATGACGAGTGTCACGGCGTGTTTCTATTTATATCTTCGGAAGGTAGGCGTACTGAAATTTGTTTTGTTCCAGTACAATATTAGTACACAGGCGCAAGTGTTCCGGTGTGGCCTGTTTGAGGTCAACGAACAAATACTCGTGTGATAAGGACGTTGTGTCTTAGAAAGCTTCTTGGGTGTACTTTATTTGACCCGGATACCTTTCGGGCGGTGACTTTACGAGTGTGGCAGAATGACGTAGTAAAGAGACAACAAACGTCGTTTTACTACAGCCCGTCGGTCCGGCGACGATACAGGTAAACGGATGAACTAGCAAATGATGAAGGAGACTAAGATGCACGATACTAGCACTACTTATACTACAAAAAAAAACGACACACGACACAAGATAAGTTTTGAACATTTTATTCGTGTACATCATAAACGTATTTACAGGTAACCTTCAATAAGTGCAAGTCTTAGGCTACCCACTTATATGAATCAAACTTAGATCAAAGAGTTGCAAGAACCAAACTTAGACATCGTTAGCATATATATGCGTGTGTGATATACATGCGTGTGTGATACCATACACGAAACCGTATTTTATTAACTGAAGAAAAGTGCTTGATGTGACATGACTTACGGGTGAATTAACACCGCGCCAGAGGTCGTGAGCTTACAGGTCATTACGACCACGTCATTGGCTCGTATGGTACGACTTACAGGTGAATTAACACCGCGGCAGAGGTCGTGAGCTTACAGGTCATTACGACCACGTCATTGGCTCGTATGGTACGACTTACAGGTGAATTAACACCGCGGCAGAGGTCGTGAGCTTACGGGTGACTGTCCACCGCGCCATAGGCTCGAACGATGATGGCGATGATGATACTTGCATGTTAATGAAACACAGTATATACATGATATGTCAACCACGCCATCGGGTCTATGATAACCTAGTTGTCAATAGCGAAACAGTAGCGAAAGTAAACATAGTGCCGAAACACACACTTTATCTCAATAAACTAATCAAATACACAAGATTCGTTTGCTACTAGATCAGTGCCGAAAAAGTTCAGAAAGCCTTCAATGACAAACCACGACAGTGATACATGAGATAAGCGACACAGTATTGACCGCAAACGTTAGACAGAGTACTTTGAAGTCTCTTGGAATTGTGAGTCCGTTCTACACATTTTTTATTCATGAATCTAGGGAACTCGACGTGTCGCGGTTGCAACCCGTACGAGCAGAAGTATTCATCGTGTCCGTTACTATTCAGGTACCGCGCTATACAATGTTCGCCTGGTCACGAGTGTTACGTTCAGGTAGGTAGACGTAGAAAGTGTCACTAATATAAAATCTTGTAAACCTTATCAACCATGTACAAATTGATTCCATATGATACACACATTTTACTCAGACACCCAAGAGAAAGTATCACTGTGAATGATATCACATATATTCTTGTTGTGAGACACCCAAGAGTAAGTGTCACTATTATAAAATCTTGTAAGTCTTACTAACTAAATACAAATCTACTCCATATGATGATGATGCAACAGTGACGTGTGTGTATCAATACACTGTTCAACAATTGACAAAATAGGAGTCGATAAACATAATAGTTCATCACGGCTACATTAAGACCGGCTATTACACGGCTATTTCACGAGTGTACCAGCGCAGATGATGCAGGATGACATTGGTGGTGCAGCTTGTTGTTTGCACCGCAGCCTCTTCTCAGCGGCATGCTGGTGTCTAATTTAGTCAGCCCGACCAATGCCTCTGTATACAGTCTAACGCTAAGCAGTACGAATTTCAACCATTGTTTCCCAGTCTTCAGATCTGATGCCATAGGCCTTCGTGTCGCACATACAGACGTCCTTGAATCTGGGGGCTGGGTTTCGGCAAACGGCCGCATTCCATGCGCGGTACGTGGCCCAGCCAGCGAGACGTCTCTGGTTCAATAGTGAATACATTCTGGGGATCTTACCACGGTCCAGTATGTCGCAGGTTTTGACACGGTCCTGCCTGGTGATACCGAAGATGCGATTGAGGCGGCGCTCCTGGCGCATCTAAGTCGTCCGCGATTCGCTGCCGTAGAGAAGGGTGCTCAGCACACTGGACTGGTAGACTGTCACCTTAGTGTTCTCAGTGAGCATCTTCTTTTCTCATACTCGTTTGGTAACCTTTACCATAGTGACTGATATTAGTAGATATTATTAGTAAACGAACACAACTTATCAATAAGTCTTCCCTTAGCTGCATGTAATATTGACATAATACATCCCTGGAAAAGAAGACTGGATGTCCCTAGTTGAGTCCATCACTTTTATTGAACACGAAAAGTATTTCCTGACATTAGCCAAATGCTCAGTTTAATTAAAATTTAATGTTCACCTAAGAATTTATTCACCTTATTTGTAAATATATATACAAACATTTATATGATTAAGCAAATCCCGTTTCATTTGTTGATTTCTCAGCTAAAAATATTTATTGCATATGTGCTTATTCTGCACAAGTAGTAACCTGATAATTAGAAATTTACTAGCTATATGTAATATTTACATATATTCATATGTTTAACCAAATTCATTTAGCCCACTTATGTGTGCGTGTGTGTATGTTCGTGCGTGCGTGTATGCATTTGCGTGCTCACATTCATGCATGTTTGCGTGTGTTTTTATGTATTTGTCTTTAACCAAACTGTGCTTTTATTACGGTTGAAATTGTCGTTTTAGGACATTTTTCCCCAGTGGAAATTCACCAAATTCAGCACTGACTTGCCCATACCATTATGCTAATCTTGATCACGTTTAATTAAGTCGCTTTGGTGATAAGCAACATTTCGTAAATATATCCGTTTCGCGTGCCTCTGGTACGGAAATGCGGGACATCAATGTTTTTGACGACCCACAAAACTATGGATACTCGCTACAGTGTACGTGCGCTTTTGAAATACGACTCCAAACGTCTGCTCATGGCCTAAATTATGATGGCAGACACTTTAAGTAGGCCACTTCATTTAAAATAAACCCCGATGCGCTCGTTCCTATGCTCTTTGTTGTGTCAGGGCATGTGATTTACCCCCCCCCCCTAATCCTCCATGTGTGTATGTATTTTAGATGGCCAATGTAGTGCCTAGAACGTTTTTTTTAAATAAAATGTCGATACGGCATCCGTTCTGTCGCCGTCGTCAGGGGTGTGGAAGGATGTGGGAGTTGGGATGTTGCTCCTAAACATTGGAGAGCAGTGAGAGGTTGGGATCAACATGCATGGGATATATATTGACTGATGGGAGACTATCCAACAACACAAGTGGGTGGTGAGAGCGTCACACTTCAACCACACACCCCTTTGTCGTGTTGTCGACTGAACCTAGACGGGGCGACCGCTTTAGGGTAAAAGCGTTGGGTCAGACCACTAGATAAACGTGCCCTCTTTCACGAGGTGCAACCGAGTGTTTTATCGAGTTACTCAAGCTGTTAGACCCGTACTCGTACCGAGGGATAACATTATTAAAGTTGTTTCGTTAGACCGGAACATTTGCCGTGTCGTCTTAAGAAAAGTCAAGGATATTCGTTTCGAAGGAAAGCGTGCTCTGGTCACAGGGGCGGGCAAAGTTAAGGTTACTGGTGACGTTGTTTAGCATATTATGTTACATTCATGAGCAAATGTTTTCTGAAAAAAATCGTAAGGGCTGGATGCAGCACTGCACACACACACACACACACACACACACACACACACACACACACACACACACACACACACACACACACACACACACACACACACACACACACACACACACACACACACACACACACACACACACACACACACACACACACACACACACACACACACACACACACACACACACACACACACACACACACACACACACACACACACACACACACACACACACACACACACACACACACACACACACACACACACACACACACACACACACACACACACACACACACACACACACACACACACACACACACACACACACACACACACAGTTAAGCCTGTTGGTAGTAAGCTAGATAACATACGTCTCGAATGTAGTAACTCACCAAAAAGTTCTGACTTCCGGCTGTGCTGGACCATGTCAATGATATTAGTGTAGTAAGAGATTCCAAAGTAAATACAGTACTAATTGATGCTTGGTTCGAACAAGCTATCAATTGCTACATATTGGAATGTAGCATGACACGTGGGCGTTTCTCCTGTGCATGTACTGCTTTTTATTCATTTCTGTTGTGATTTTAATGATACTTTGTACCTGGTACCCTTGTATCATGACATTGTGAACTTCGTTTCGTGTGAGGACAATTTATGTGGCCCTCACCCCCTGTACTCTGAGCAGATTTCCATCGTATGTGTATGTGGATAAATCTCCCATAATAATACAATTCTGTTTATTTACTTCTCTGATTTTCTCTCTCGTCTATGTATCATTCTCATTAAAGGTTCACCCACGAATATCGTCGATTTTCAGATTTCTTTCTCTATCACTGCCTTCATCAAATGTTTGAACTTGTGAGATCAAACATTTCTTTTGCGGTCCACACTAAGCACTTAAAGTTAGTGTTATCATTGCAGGGATCGGATATGGTATTGCAAAGGCCCTGTCAGCCGGAGGGGCTGAGACATTTGCTTTGAGTCGGACACAGGCAGACTTGGATCGATTGAAAACTGAGGTACCTGTTTTGTTTTCCATGTTAGCCATTCCAAATATGTAATAACTGTAACGGTAAAGTTGGTTGCCATGTGTGTTAATGTTGTTTTATAATCCTGATATTCGCACGGTTTGTGTCGACTTGGTTGATTGGGCAGCAACAAGGAAAGCCGTCGAAGATATGGGACCAATCGACCTTTTGGTGAACAACGCAGCTATTACAAGGGTCATAAAGTTCTTAGATCTCGAGGAAGCTGACCTAAAAAAGTATGAAGTTGTTTTAACCTTACCGATGTCTTTACACATGTAGTTATTTTGTTCACTCAGGTGCCTTTGCCATCAAGACTGTACAATAAAACGGCATGTTATATATACCAGTCGATCTGTTGGTGAACAACGCAGAATTCTAATGTTCAACAAAATTCTTAGAGATCGAGGAAGCTGAACTGAAAAAGTATGAAAATGTTTTCACTTTGAAATTGAATAACGTTTATTGAATAATCTTTATTGTCCATATAATGGCGAATGTAGTATGTATATTGTTCTTTGGGCTTACATGTGACACAAGTAGAACATGCAGAGCGCAGTTACGCAGTGTCTAGAGCATCGACTCTCAACCGAGAAAACCCGGATTCGAATCATGTGCTTCCGTGTGGAACCTTGGGCAAGTTCACTGTAGTTGCTCCGGTTAACTCAGCTGTGTGAATGAGTACGTGGCTATATACAGTGGTGGATATCTGAATAAGAATAGTAATCGCGCATTAATTGCAACGTTGCTGAATGCTTTTCAGAGAAGTCGAGATGGTATTCGATTGAACATGACTGGATACTACACTATATAAGAACCTTCCATTCTTAGAACGTATATAGCATGTATAAACTTTTAAACAAATGATGCATGTTTGTAATTATTACGCATCATTCAACTGCAACGTCCCTACACATCCCTACACGTCCCTACACGTCCCTACACGCACACACACGCAGTTACGTATTTACCGATTTCTTAGCGCATGTGTGTTATCTTGTTCACGTAGCAATGTTTTTGTCATCGGGACTTTACACTAACATTATGCATAGATACATAGGTGTGTGTGTGTGAGTATTTTATTGCGTGCGTGCATGCGTGCGTGCGTGTGTGTAATGTCCAATATTTTTTATTCTTATCTGACTTCATTCAATAGCCCCACATCCCCCTGCCAGAATTGTGCAAGTGTGCATATGATATGATTTAAACCAGACAAAAATTAAGTATGCTCTCAAGCGCTACAAGATGATTGGACAATTTGTTTCTGGTCGCTAATTACTAAAATAAAATTGGTGCACAGTTAAGAGATGTGAATGTCCCGTGCGCATACTTAGTTAATCACTGCAATTTAACGTAGATAGTTTGCTATATATAGCTACTAACATAACTGCATTGTCAGGTTTAAAAAACATGAAAGAAGGCGCAAGTGAGACCTCCGTTTATATTAGGTAATAATAATATCGTAATTAAATAAATTTGCATTTTATTTCAGAACGTTTGATGTCAACGTCAATGCGGTTGTAAACGTGTCCCAGGTTAGACATATTCGTTCTAACATATCATACACATAATAACGCGTATGTGGTGTGTGCGTTCATGCGGCGTGGGAGTGTATGTTTTTAGAACTGTTGTTACATATGTATGTGCACGCTTTATTGATTAGTGCATCTAGTAATATTATTAACTGGTGTGTTACGAATCTAGTTTGCAAATTACTATGCTTTCACTGACACTGATAATGTTCTTAATAATATACTTAATAATACACACGTGCAGACTCTCTGTCTGTGTCTATCTGTTTGTCTTTCTGCCTGTATGTATGTGTGCCTGCCTCTCTGTCTGTCTGTATGTCTGTCTCTCTGTCTGCATGCATGCCTGCCTGCCTGCCTGCCTGCCTTCTCTCTGTCTATGTCTCACACTCACATAATTTACAACAGGGTGTGTCGCCGACGACTGACATAATATCAGGACATTTTTATTCAGCCTTTTCAGTTAAGTACGTAGGTCTATATTCCTCAATATGCACCCCAAAAGGCAAAGGCGGCTAGGCAATATTTCTACAATAATATTAAATACTATTATAATTATTAGTACGCTATGGCATATATATATATATATATATATATATACCTGATCTACTGGTGCCACATATTATTCCTTACATATGCACATAAACATAACCCGGATAAAATGTGACGCCCAAATAAATGTAAACGCGACAGTCGTAGCTAATGTTAAATATATTCCCCTAGATACGCGCACGCGCAGAAACGTCACCCGGATATTATTTAACGCCCGGATAAATGTAAGCACGACACCGGCCTCGGGCCGAGGGGTCTGTGCTGGCTGGGTCGCCGTCGTGAGGTGTGTGGAAAGATGAGGGGGTTGGGTGGTTGGTCCTAAACATTGGAGGGCGCAGAGGTTGGCATCAACATAGGTGGGGAAAAGTGTTGATAGGAGGCGGGAGATACCTAGAGTATCATAACGGAGGGAGGCTATCCCCCAACCTAGGTGGGAGGTGACAGCGTCAGACCTTAACCACACACCCCTCTGTCGAGTCGTCGACTGAACCGAGACAAAGTAGAGCGACCGAGTTAGAGTGAAAACGTTTTGTCAGACCACTAGATAAACTTGCCCTCTTTCATGAAGTGCATCCGAATGTTTTATTGAGTTACTCAAGCTGTTAAACGCGTACTCGTACAGAGGGATAATTAAAGTTGTTACATTAGACGTGAACATTTGCCGTGTCGTCTTAAGAAAGCCATGGATATTCGATTCGATGGAAAGCGTGCTCTGGTCACCGGGGCGGGCAAAGGTAAGGCTACTGGTGATCAGTTATTGTCTGTGCAAAAGTCGTACGCATGCACGCACACACGTACACACACACACACGTACACACACACACGCACACACACGCACACACACACACACACACACACACACACACACACACACACACACACACACACACACACACACACACACACACACACACACACACACACACACACACACACACACACACACACACGTACACACACACACACGTACACACACACACACGTACACACACACAAATACACACACACACACACACACACACACACACACACACACACACACACACACACACACACACACACACACACACACACACACACACACACACACACACACACACACACACACACACACACACACACACACACACACACACACACACACACACACACACACACACAAACAGTGGGGGATGCAGCCAGACACTGCGAGGAAGCTGTTTGTTAAAACAGGCCCGAAGATGCATATTGGAGCTGTAACACAGACCAGTGATGTAGCTGGCGACTATTGGGGCACACTGCCGGAGGAACGTTTCTCGTGAAACACTGTGACCGAACGCCCTGCCAAAAGTACTAAAAGACTATCGCAGTTCACCCGTGAAAATCAGACTCGGTGAATAACTCGGTTGCTGTGTATAAGCCGCTGTCGTCTGAACCTATCGTTCTGACATTTAGAATATATCGGTTACAATTCGATTGCTGTAATAGCCGCCTATCGTTCTGACATTTTTAACTGGGTAGTATTTAGCAGACATAGCCATATATTGTGTATTAGATTTTGTATTGGTAGGGTTTTCCGCATATAATAAACTGTGAAAACGTATAACCTGACTTATCATTAGTATGACTGAGTGAGTGAACGTGTGCCCGTATGGTTCCTTGCCGATCGTACGCCGCAAACGCTACAATTGGTGGCAGCCGGTGTGGGATTTCAATTTAGGTATACCCGACCGTATTCCTCTACGTTTCGTAGTAACGGATTCGGATATTCTACTTTGGACATCCTATTTAAAAAGAATTCACACGGCCTACGTTTACTCGCTTCAGATAGAATAAAGTAGGATCGAGTAGTGAGTAGTTATTTCTCTGGTGGCAGCAAAATATTGGCCACATGTCAACACAGGGTGATAATTCCTCAGTGACTGATGTTTATCTTCCGAATACTGAGCAGAGTCCGGGTCAAGGCAGTGAGGTTCTGTTACGATTCCTCCCTAGGGAGCAGGTGCAGTCGTCTACCAGGTCAGAAGTAGACAGGTCTATTCAGGAGGCTAATGTTGGAAAGAAGCAATATGCATATTCGTGACTCTGAGGGATAGAAAGGCTAGTTTGGAAGAGAGATTGTCAAAGATAAAAATGGCAGGAGGAGCAGTTAAGATTAGAGAGGGTTCAGTTGAGGTTGGAGATGGATCAGTTGACAGTAGAACATGATCAGTTATCATGGGTAGGTCTATTACTAATTCTATAACCTCATATACCGGCGTCGAGTTATTCTCGGCGTTACCCAACCCCAAGGGGCGTGGACGGTTTGCTATCGGGTCACGAGACGTGAGGTGCAAGAAATGATCAGCCAATGCGTAACGCCTACCGTCCTGTGTATGAAGCGTGCTGGAGGGAGGCTCATTATGGCCAGCGCGGGGAGCTCCAGCCAGACAGCTGGCCCGTTAACGACCTTTGGACTGTAGACATGCAGTGGTGTCACATCTACCCAGCGTTATATAATATTGCATGTGGCAGGTCCACAACAAACGAGGTCTGCTGAATAGCAGAACCGGGCAGAGCAAATGTCACGGTGTAATCGTACCATAACATTGTTTGTCGTAGGTCCACAACACACGAGGTCTGCCAGCTGTATAGCAGAACCGAGCATGGCAAATGTTTCGGTGTAATCGTGCACGCACTATGTCGTTGTGGCAATTTTCACAATACCAAGAGTTTAGTTTCAAGAACTGGCTGAAATAAAATGATCATTCAAACACTTTCTGACAGAAACTTGCTGCACTTATTTGTCCAGTCAATGTGGTCGTAACTCTGATACTTTTATTAGGGTTGTAGGGAATAATATAGTCTAACAATACTAGTTTGACCAGTCTGTGAACTGGTCATGCAGTGTGGCTGATTCTGACAGAGAGGCCATTGCAGTGCAGCCTTGGGAGGTTGATTACTGACCCAAGGGTGTAATGAGAGGGGTTAATTAGTATCCAGTGGTGTTGCCTACCCAGTTCTGCCCTGGGTAGATTCTGGCTTAATATATATTTAACTGCCACAAGGTGTGATCTGTTAAAACAGAGGGCAAAGTTAAATAGAAGAAAAAGAGTCACAGTTACCATTTGATAGCCCTGGTTGGTCTGTAGATTTCTTGAAGATTATATGTATGAGGTAAACAGTAACACAAGTGCTAAGAGCAGGTGGTTATTTACACGAATGATTAGTACTAAGAGCGGTACTTCATTTTGAGATGTATAGTTGGCCACTAAAAACTGGTATCAGTGTGGCAGCTCATCAAGAGATTATAGTCTCCATGAGTTGAAGTCCGTGAGGAACAGACGCTGTCTGAGGACAGAGATACTGGTTACCCTGGGCTAGGCCAGGCCAGGCCAGGCCAGTGGACCTAAGATGGGTTCTTAATGGGGGTGTCAATGCCACATTCAGTGTGTGAAGAGGACAAGGAATGCATGATGTGTTCAGTGTACACACTGACCAGAGAGATCAGTGTAAATGTGACAGTGGTTGTCTCTGGTTCTCCTCGCAAATGGTGGTATTTCGATATATGTCAGGCTAAGTGTTGCTATATGTAAACACCTCCAGCAGACATGGAAGTCTGGAACTAGGCCATCAGAAGTATGACATATACTGACCGAAGGTCACATATGATGGCAACGGAAAGGTTTTCCTGTTGGTTGGGATGAATATCACAACTGGCACACTGCATATATTGGATTACTCAATCTAGCCTGTTGAATCTGGTGCCAGTCAGATATTGAGAAATTAAAAGAGAAGTTGTAATACGCTGCAATGCGCTGCAATGTATTCCGACGGAGGTTGTACGTGTTGTCTCACGGATCTCTTACAATTGGACGCATTGCTACAACATATGACCGAACGAGGTTATATGGCACCAATTATGGCAACCACCATAACAGTGCAGATTACGAAATATGAGTAATCTGAAAGAAAATGGCGGCTGCAAATACCAGATTTCAATCTGGGCATAACCTGCTGCGGTGTTTGCAAAGAAGATGGAAGAAGACGAAGACGACAATGAACTGAACGTCCACTACAAGCGGTGAACTGACGTCGCGGACGTGACAAGCGAGGACCCATCCGGCCGTCGTGCGATTACCGAGTTTCGACGGAGGATACAGCCAACATGACGGATTCGCCCGGCCATCGCGCAAGACAGACGGATGCCCCATTGATCGGACGTGAACATTTTAGAAAGATGAACTTTCATTTATTCAGAGCCTGATTTATTATAATTTATTTCAGCATTACTATTTAAGGCTCGATATTACATGCTGCATGTGTTTGCATGTGTGTTATCTATTACGATGTTGTTCTGCCATTTAGAATATGTCGGTTACAATTCGGTTGCTGTAATAGCCGCCGCCGTCTGAAAGTATCGTTCTGCCATTTAGAATATGTCGGTTACAATTCGGTTGCTGTATTAGCCGCCGCCGCCGCCGCCGTCTGAAAGTATCGTTCTGACATTTAGAATATATCGGTTACAATTCGGTTGAGATTTATAACTGGGTAGTATTTAGCAGACATAGCCATACATTGTGTATTAGATCTTGTATTGGTAGGGTTTTCGGCGTAGAATAAACTGTGAAAACGTATAATCTGATTTATCATTAGTATGATTGAGTGAGTGAACGTGTGCCCGTATGCTTCCATGCCGACCCCTCGCCGCAATCGCTACCCTAGTGTAGTAAGAGATTCCAAAGTAAATACAATGCTAATTAATATTCAGATTTCAAGACGATATCACGTGCTACATATGTGTGAATAGTATAACATATTTTTATATAATGTGCTAAATAAACGATGCGTATGTAAAGAAATATATGTTTTACAATTCCTCGGCGTGAATACATTATTTGCTCGTAGATCTCTTCATATAGTCTAGGCTCAAAATCTCAAAACGGCTCTAGAAATTACGTTAGGGGTACCTAAATGTTAAAAGCTGTCATCCATGCCAGGATTAATATATTATCTTTACTGGTTATAACCAGCCCGGGTGACACTTTCTATTGTGATTTTTTAATGCGTAGTGAGCTATTTTGTAAAAATGGATGCAGGGCTTTTTTTGAAGGTTTTTCACATAATCGGCTATAATTATATGGGAATTTGACATGGCTAAGGGATGCAATGGGACAAAGTCCCACCATGCAACACATACTGAACTTTACAGATTGGGCTTGAAATGTGGAGTATGACCCTACACCAGATGACAGCCACAATTGAACAGGCTACAAAAATAGACACGCTAGAAGAGGATCTCTTGGTTCATCTGAACCTGGTTACCGCCAACACGCACGATTGATCTTGACTGAAGTACGGCAGCTTGAATGAATATTGCATGACATATTTATTCGTCATGGATCTTCTGGCTAACGGCCTTCACGCAATCCTCATCAACAGTAAAGCTGGTATGCACACCGGCCATGATGCTCCGCAGGGTTGAGTTGTTGCCAGATGAACTTCTGTCCGCCAGCTCCAGTAATAAAGTAAAACAAAACTATGGACACTCACTACAGTGTACGTGCGCTTTTGAAATACGACTCCAAACGTACGCTCATGACTTACATTAGTAGGTCATTGCATTTAGAACAAACCCCGATGGGCTCGTTCCAATATTCTTTGTTGTGTCAGGGCATGTGATTTATTCCACCCCTGGACCATGTCAATGATACTAATGTAATAAGAGTTTCCAAAGTAAATACAATTCTAATTGAAGTTTGGATTGAAGAAGCTGTTGCTACATATCTATATGTGGCATGACACATTTATTGTTGTATTACTTTTCTCCTGTTAGTAGTTTATAATGTCTTATATCTACGTACTTCGTGGGCGTTTATCCTGAGCATGTGCTGCTTTTTGATTCCTTTCTGTTGTGACGTCAATGGTACTTTGTACCTGGTTTCCCTGTGGCTCATATATCATGACACTAATTTATGTGAGGAAAGTCTATGTGGTCCTCAACCCTGTACTCTGAGCAGATTTCCATCGTGCGTGTCCGTGAATATATATCCCGTAATAATACAATTCCGCTTACTTACTACGTTGATAGCATTCTATATGTTTTTCTTTCAGGTCTATTCACCATTCTCATTAAAGGTCCACCCACGAATATTGTCACTTTTCATGTTTCCTTCTCTATCACTGCCTTCAGTGTAGCTCCTTCTTTGGCTTCTGTCCGTATCGTTGTTGTCATCCCCCCTGTCATATTCGCTCCCACCACGTCAACTCTTGTTTTCTATTGATGACAGTCTGTGCAGATGTTGAGTACATGCAGCTTACACAATGAAGGCACGTGATGTGTCTTCATCAAATGTTTGAACTCGTGAGCTCAAACATTTCGTATGCGGTCTATATTAAGAACTAGTGTTATCATTCCAGGGATCGGATATGATATTGCAAAGGCTCTGGCAGCCGGAGGGGCTGAGACGTTTGCATTGAGTCGGACACAGGCAGACTTGGATCGACTGAAAGCTGAGGTACCTGTTTTGTTTTCTATGTTAGCCATTCCATGTTGACATTTCCACAAAAAAGTTCCAGCAAATATGTAATCAGTGTAATGATAAAGTTGGTTGTTATGTGTGTTAACGTTGTTTTAGAATCCTGATATTCGCACGGTTTGTGTCGACTTGGCCGACTGGGCAGCAACAAGGAAAGCCGTCGAAGAAATTGGACGAATCGATGTATTGGTCAACAACGCAGCCATTGTAATATACACAACGTTCTTAGATCTCGAGGAAGCTGACCTGAAAAAGTATGAATTATTTTCACGTTACCGATGCTTTTGCACATATAGTTATTTTGTTCACGCTGATGTGCCTCTGTCATCAAAACTGTACACTACCACGGCATGTTATGTATATATATATATATATATATATATATATATATATATATATATATATGGGACCAATCGATTTATTGGTGAACAACATAGCCTTTCTAACGATCCAAAAATATTTTTAGACATCGAGAAAGCTGAACTGGAAATGTTTTCACTTTGAAATTTGAAACGTGTTTATTGTCCATACAATGGTCAACGCAGTATGTAAATTCCGTGCGTGTGTAATGTCCCAAGGTTTTTGTTTTTAGCTGACATAATTCAAAAGCCTTCCGCCCCCCCCTGCCAGAGTTGTACAAGTGTGCACATGATGTGATTTAAACCAGACACAAAATAAGTACGCCATCTAGCGCTACAAAATGGTTGGACAATTTGTTTCGTGTAGTTAATTAATAAAATAAAATTGGTGCACAGTTAAGAGATGTGAATGTCCCGTGCACATACTTAGTTAATCACTGCAATTTAACATGGTTAGTGTGTTATATATAGTACATTTTCGAGTTCAGAAAACATCAAGGTAGGCGTAAGTGAGTCCTCCGTCTATATTAGGTAATAATAATATCGTAATTAAATTAATTTGCATTAATTTCAGAACGTTTGATGTCAACGTCAATGCGGTTGTAAACGTGTCCCAGGTTAGATATATTCGTTCTAATATATCATACACATAATAACGCGTTTGCGGTGTGTGCGTTCATGCGGCGTGGGAGTTTATTTTTTAGAATTGTTGTTGTGTATGCATGTGCACGCTTTATTGATTGGTGCATCTAGTAATATTATTAGTATTGGTTCCATTACGACATAGGAGATGATTCACGAATCTAGTTTGCGAATTACTATGCTTTCACTAACACTGATAATGTTCTTACGTGAATACAATATTATAATAATACACACATGCAGATTCTGTCTGTGTGTCTGCCTGTCTGCCTGTCTGCCTGTCTGCCTGTCTGCCTGTCTGCCTGTCTGCCTGTCTGCCTGTCTGCCTGTCTGCCTGTCTGCCTGTCTGCCTGTCTGCCTGTCTGCCCGTCTGTCTGTGTGTATGTATGTATGCGAGTATGTATGTATGTATGTATGTATGTGTGCTGCCCGCCCGCCCATGATGCATACATGTATGTATATGTATATAATATATATATATATTTATATATTTATATATATATATATATCTTTGTATGTGTGTATGTATGTATATTTGTGTGTGCGTGTGTGCGTGCGTGCGTGCGTGCGTGCGTTCGTGCATGTGTATTTATTCAACTTCTACGTTTCAAAGGTAGTGGCAAAAGGCATGATTGCCAGAGGCAAAGGAGGTGCCATAGTCAACATTTCTTCCATTACTGGTCACAAGGCTCTACCGAATCTCTCTTCGTGCTGTGCCTCTAAAGGGGCAATTGAAATGCTCACAAAGGTGATGACCTTGGAACTAGGTCCACATCAGGTAAGTCAAATATGTAATGAAGAACATAATTCTTTGTTAAAATGTCACGTTAAGTATGTATATTATTAAGATATTATTGTAGACGGGACAATATCTTACAACAGGCCAAAATAACGTTTTTTGGTCTCCTAAGAAATCATGTAAGTGAAAACAATTAGCTTCATGTCATCGTATACTTTTGTCGTATTTAAATTTGTTAATGTCCACGCCTTACTCTGGAAAACCATAATCAATTGTTAAATTATTTGTTTGTTGTATTTTATGATAATACCAAAAACGTAATTTACTACGCGGATATTTTTACATTTAAGTTGGTTGTAACGGTTTATTATTACAAAGATTTGTATTCATAGCCATGATTTACCCTGCACCTGAGTCACATGGAGACTACAAAGCTTTTAAAAGTATACACATCCTGGTGCCATTGGCGACTCGTAATTATCCTTCACCTACTAGTTGATACAATCCAGTACTTGTCCACTGTTTTATTTCTGTTGATCAAATTGTATGAATACAACGCTATTTTACCTAACTAGACATATTTGCTATTCATTATTTACCTATCGGTGTGACACAAATGACAAAAAAATATTAGGCTAATGAAAAAAAAAAGATTTTAATGTCATGTGATGCTAATAACGTTTTTGGTAATATTGTGTCAACGAGACCGAAGCGTTTTAATATTTGGAATTATTTCTTGGTGGGATCGTTCATACACACTGGTTACGCAGTCTGGAATATTGGGTAAACTATATATCGCTTTAGTTTTTCAGATCTAGATGTCTTTCTCTTGTCACAGACACCGCAAGGACAAGTGTAAACATTTGAAAACCGATATATATAACAAAAAACAAAACTTGTTTTTGAGTTCTGACCGTTCGCAGGGTCGCCTAACAAATGATATGGAACGTAGCTGTCATGACATCCGGCTGCTGTCAAAGGGTCTACCTCTCCGAGGTGAATATTAAAGGTCTAATCAGTAGAAAGTTCAATTTAAACGCAAAAAGCTCTTCATCAATATCACCTATTAGTATTCTTGTATTTTAGTAACAACATTTCTTCTTAAAACTGTTTTTATAAGTTCATTATATGATTAAAAATTGCACCACAGGGTGACAACTGATGTATTCATTATGTTCAAATCTAGGGTCAGATCCTTAATTAAGTACTTCACCAAAATGTCGCTGCTCGTGTTACGCTTCCCATATTTCAGTGGTTTCATTAGTCGGTTCCTCGAAATTTTGTAGCAGTTTTCATGTCACGCACGCCCACGCCAAATGTGTTACTATTAATTTGATTGGCCTAGGGAAAAACAGACGCCGGTAGCGACGGAGAGCTAAAGTTTGGTTTTAATATTGGACAGCGGTGGTTGGAAAATGAGAGTGATGTTGGTGGAAGCAAGTAGGCAATGTTGAAGGAAGGAGAAGGAGGGCCTGGATTGGAAGCAAAGATGTGACTAGTTATGAAGGGAATTGTGACAAAAACCAGCACATACTTTTTGGTCAAAGACACATATCCCACTTTGCTTGCTTTTTCTGCCTATGACTATGCGTCATTGTAGTAACGTTCGGCTTCGCTGTTATCGCGTGTCTATCATTCTGCTCTCAGGCGCACTCAGGCTACAGCTCATTGTCTAAATCGTAGTCAAGTGTTTCTCTTTTTTACTTCGAACACATAAACAACTTACGTTTTGACCTATACAAGGAATACAACGTATAATAAAGCACCGTATTTTTGTTTTCACCCAGAAATGTCTAGGCGAACTAAAATAAACTGAAAAAAATAGAACATCTCCATTGGTTAGATAGGCACGATTCAAATGACTCGTTTGGAACTTGCATTGACAAAAATATGGCGCGTTTGTCGCTGGACGTACACAGGAATTGTGTAAATGTTTTGAGTTATTGCCGTTTGAACATCGCAGATACTCAACCTTGCATTATATCCTCTAAGCATTCGCGATGTTCAAACGGCAATAACGTAAAAACGAAATATAAGTCATGGGTACATCCAGCGGCATATATACAGATAAGGTTATTCTCTTTACTATGATATCAACAAATATTAAATCCCATTGCACGTTTGAATATTCGCAATGTTCAAACGACAATGAATACAAAATAGACAACATTCGTGTGTGCATCCAGCGACACATTTATAGGTAAGATTACTATCTTTACGGTGATGTAAAATAATGTTAAATTCCGCGAATGCAATTTTAGGTACGGCCTGAAACACCAACCCTAGCAGTTGCGCGTCATGTTAAATCTAGGCTGTGCTACGTGCGGTGACGTCACCTCGACCTATAGGTGTCGCAACAAACTGTGCAGAAAAGCAAAAAGAAAAGGGGCCTTGAACAGTATGACGGAGGATGTTAAACATTCATAAATTCGAACATTCACTCTATATGCTATGGTTTCCCACAGGGATCAATAATAGGGCCATTGTTATTCTTAATCTATATTAACGTCATTGTTAACGTATCAGATATCCTATTTCCTATTACATTTGCTGATGATACAAATGTTTTTATCAATGGTAACAATCTTAGCGAGCTAGAAACGGTCATGAATCAAGAACTGCAAAAATTAGTTATTTGGTTAAAAATTAATAAACTATCTTTAAATATCAGTTAAACACATTTTATTGTCTTCAAGTCAATAAATAAAAAGGTATTCAATCCAATTGCCATCTTTATTGGTGGACTACAAATTACTTAAGTAGAAAACACACAATTCTTAGAATTTAATCGATGCTAATTTGTCCTGGTCTTTTCATATACAATATATAAAATCTAAAATAGCCAAAGCTGTTGGAATTATAAGTAAAGCTAGTCAAACTCTGAGTAGATCATCCCTTGTAACATTATACTATACATTTTTATATCCACATCTAACCTATTGTATCGAAGTGTGGGGAGGAGCATATAATACACACTTTAGTTCTCTATTCAAATTGCGTAAGTATGCAATTCGGTTAATTATGTCAGCTCCATACAGAGCGCACACAAACCAACTCTTCAAGAAGCTGTCCATTTTACCAATACGAAAAATCTACGAATACATATAATATACGGCGACGGCAGTGGATTGTAATTGTAATTATGCATTAGCAACGTTTAAAGGTGAACTCAAGAATTTTTTTTTGGTAAATAATATTAATGACTCATATAAATAGCATTCTTTGTTGCAATTTTAAATGAAGTATTCATGAAAATAGTACTGCTGTGATTCATGTTCCCGCTTTTCTTCTTACTTCAGTCATACAAATTATTATCTTGCACCATGAAATTTACATATGTTTCACCTGCATTTTGATATTCGTGGCATTAAACACCCATTACAGAAAGTACGGCAATCTATGTATGCAATTGCTTGGAATGTATCATAGTTTCTGTAATAAACCATTATTATTATCATTAGTCTTTAACGATAATAATACCAAGAAATATTTGCACTTGTTTGTTTAAAATTCCATTTTGCTCTCGGATCACGTTAGTTACATGGTTTTCATTAAACGTCATTTAGATATAACCAAACTAACTTACGCTGATTGAACGTGGTTTTGTGTGTTTGCTGGATTCAGTAGTGTGGAAAAACTGGATTTAATTTAGAAAGGAATAAAATGTGTTGAGGGAAATATGAACAAATACAAACAAGGCACATCACTGGTTCTCGTCGATTTTAGTGCAGCTTCTGAGACAATTAACCATACCCTCTTAATTTGATGATTACAATTGCGCTACGGCTTTGTTACGAAAGCGTTATACTGGGTGGTGTCATACCTGCAGGGATGGATTCGGCGCGTGACGCAGTATAATCTATTAGTTATGTTATATGGTACTGTGTTTTTTAGTTAACGTCTTATTACCATATTCAAATGATTTTGTTGCTATTATGTCGCCATTGACATTAACACCATGTGTGAAGAAGAAACCAAACTGTATTATGTAGCAATTGACATCATGACTGCACCACGCCAGTACAACAGCAACAAAACAACAAGGTTCTCCTGTCTCCAAAACAAGGGGTATACTGAAAAGACGGATCGCGTTTTAGTATCTGAAAGCCACCATATTCCTCCTCGCGTAGTTTTTTTTCTAATTTAAACTGTGAAATGTAGGTAACCGCCACACAATTCCTATCAACACAAGTGTCTACAAGTCAAACGTCAATAACCACAAAACAAATATAATCAACACATATGTCTACAATTGCTATTCTAGTTAAGGCACCAGAAATAACAAATGTCGCAGGGCAGCATTCGGCGTACACCCATAAAACCAACAGTGGATTATAAATCCACTCGGATTGGGGATTTGGACACTCGTGCGGACTTGCGAAGTTCTGGTGCCATGTCTCGCTCTGTTGGTGGAGGCACTTTCGGTGAAGTACACGACGTAATCACCGTCTCACGCGATGGCGATTTCACTACCGGCGATGTTGCCACTTTAAAACACCTTACATGGGTGCGACAACCCCTACACCTAGTGGTAGCGGTAATGTCATGCCGACATTCTCCTCCGGAATGCGGAAATGTAGACGATCTACGTGAGTAGTATGTATGTGGGGTACGCCCCCGTGCACAAGTAACATCAAAGGAAATCAAAGGGTTTTGACCTTCTTATCAGATCTTAGCATATACTAATACAAAATCACCGTAGTAATAAAAAGTCCTCTTATCAGATTTTAGCACATTACTAATAAAAAGTACATCAAAGGCTTTCTTATCTTAATTACCTTTGATTGACAGGACCACCCACCGCGGCGCCGCCAAAGGCTTTCTTATCTTAATTACCTTTGATTGACAGGACCACCCACGCAGCACGCAACCACCGCGGCACGCCGCCAATTGTTCTAAGTACAGCTGCCCTCTAGCGGATATGTGTGCTCTCCGCCCTCTAGTGGTATTGTCAGGACATTGCCGTTAGATTTCTGCCAGTGGTTTGCCGCCAGCTGTTCTAAGTACTTACGTGGATTGCCGCCCTATAGCGGTTGTGTAGGTACTAGCCGCCCTCTAGCGGTTGAGCTTTCGTTACCCGCCCTTTAGTGGTTTCGTTACGAGTACTGGTATCAGTCTGCTATATGTTTTATTCGTATAACCACTACATAACCGTTAGATTGATGTATACCACCAAATTTGAATGTTTCTGCCAGTGGTTTGCCTCCAGCTGTTCTAAGTACTAACGTTGTTTGAGGGCATCAGTGTGCTGAATGTTTTATTCGTATAACCACTACATAACCACTACATAATAGCCCTATGCGTATATCCACTGCATAAGCGCCCTACGCTTATAACCATTAAATAACCATATTTCAGCTGTGTGACGCGGCGGCTGTAAATCTGACGTCGGTGCCGCTGATGAAATATGATACTGGTGCCGCTAGCTGCTGGGCCAGCCGCAGCGCGGTTGACCTGTGATCTTTTGTCCTAGTTAAACGGCTGCCGCGCTGTTAGTGTGAGCCGCTGGTAATCAGCAGCGCCCGCATGCCTGGCTTGCCGTGAGTCGTGACGGCTAGATGCTGTTTTCTAGTAAGCTGTATTTACAGCGTAGAGCGGCGTGCACTATAGCGTTTCATAAACAAGGCTGTTTTATCGTCGGCCAGTTGGCGTGTAGAAAGGAGAGTTAACTGTTTTGTAATAGGGCGCCGTGTAGTTGGAAAAACATATGAACAGACGGTTAGTTATGTAAGTAGTGTTTTATTAATCATCTAACTACTGTTGTTGTGATGAGTTAATACCAGTTTTCCGAAATTGTGATAGGGCGCCGTGTAGTTGGAATAACATACGTTAGTTATGTAAGTGTTTTATTAATCATCCAACTACCGTTGTTGTTGTGAGGTGAGTTACTCCCAGTTGTCCAGTAACGGCGGATGGCCGTGTATGACTGTGGGCGATTCAGGTGTTCTTCCAAAGCCATGTCGTGTCGGTGTAGGAGCCGTGGTGTTGCCGGGAACGGAACCGGCTTTAGCCGGAGGCGGCGTCTTGCACCGAAGGGCAATGCTTCGGCCCAATCCAAACCGGGGTGGCTTATATTTCGGCCGGGGTAGGGTCGGCGACGACCTGTGAATAGATTAAATAGCAAAAGTAGTAGTAGTTTTGCTTATTTAGCAACTCGGTTGTAGGGGCGGTGGCGTCTTACATAACTAACCGTCTGTTCGTATGTTATTCCAACTACACGGCGCCCTATTACAATTTCGGAAAACTGGGATTAACTCACCACAACAACAGTAGTTAGATGATTAATAAAACACTACTTACATAACTAACCGTCTGTCTGTTCGTATGTTTTTCCAACTACACGGCGCCCTATTACAAAACAGTAAACTCTCCTTTCTACGCGCCTACTAGCCGACGATAAAACAGCCTTGTTTATTACACCTTATAGTGCACGCCGCTCTACGCTGTAAATACAGCTTACTAGAAAACAGCATCTAGCCGTCACGACTCACGGCAAGCCAGGCATGCGGGCGCTGCTGATTACCAGCGGCTCACAATAACAGCGCGGCAGCCGTTTAACTAGTACAAAAGATCACAGGTCAACCGCGCTGCGGCTGGCTCAGCAGCTAGCGGCACCAGTATCATATTTCATCTGCGGCACCACACAGCTGAAATATGGTTATAAGCGTAGGGCGCTTATGCAGTGGATATACGCATAGGGCTATTATGTAGTGGTTATGTAGTGGTTATACGAATAAAACATTCAGCACACTGATACCCTCAAACAACGTTAGTACTTAGAACAGCTGGAGGCAAACCACTGGCAGAAACATTCAAACTTGGTGGTATACATCAATCTAACGGTCATGTAGTGGTTATACGAATAAAACATATAGCAGACTGATACCAGTACTCCTAACGAAACCACTAGAGGGCGGGTAACGAAAGCTCAACCGCTAGAGGGCGGCTATTACCTACACAACCGCTATAGGGCGGCAATCCACGTAAGTACTTAGAACAGCTGGCGGCAAACCAATGGCGGAAATCTAACGGCGGTGGGTGCGTGCCGCGTGGGTGGTCCTGTCAATCAAAGGTAATTAAGATAAGAAAGCCTTTGGCGGCGCCGCGGTGGTTGGTCCTGTCAATCAAAGGTAATTAAGATAAGAAAGCCTTTGATGTACTTTTTATTAGTAATGTGCTAAAATCTGATAAGAGGACTTTTTATTACTACGGTGATTTTTTATTAGTATGTGCTAAGATCTGATAAGAATGTCAAAACCCTTTGATGTTCCTTTGATGTTACTTGTGGACGGGGGCGTACGCCACATACATACTACTCACGTGACTTCTCCATACCCGCCCATCAGTCGGACTGACAGTGAACGACACTGGACCAGTGCGCGTTTGAAGGACTCCAGGTAGCCATTTTGGATTAGCTGGAAAGTTGATAGTCCAAACTGCTTCACCTGCAAAGAATGCTCGCTCTGGCACTGCTGCATCGTGAGTTTCTCGTGCAGTTCTTCTTTGTTTAACATAAGATTTCCCACCGCCGAGTACAGGAGATCAAGTCTGAATCGTGGTTGTTTTGAAATTAGTATCTTTGCAGGCGTTTCTTAAAATATGTTGGCAGTTGGTGTTGGTTGATTGTATATTTTGCGTGTGAATGATGGGGGGCAGGGGAGACAAGCGTGTATGTATGTTGACGCCACAACGCCAAGAATTCCTCGTACATTTTAAATGCTACTTTGTAATAAACAGTCTGAATCTGAATCTGAATAAAGACGTGAGAAACTACTGTTTCAATTCATACGTTCGTCGCTTCCGTATCAACATGACCATTGGCCGTAGAGTTGTATAGTGTTATTTGTGCTTTCGTGCATAGTTGTGTATTTTACGCTGAAACCATAACTACGTTGCCCAGTGTTGAAGACGTACTCATATACATGACGAGGAAAAAGAACATTCGACCAGTTCCTGCAGGGTCAAGGTTAAACAAGCTCTAAGCGCTTATGAGTCAAACATCGGGGACGTGTCTCAAAATGTCAGCCGTCTGAAACTGCACGATTTCATTGACTCTCCTACTTTGAAATTATATTCTGAGTAAACCACCGGCGTGACACTGTTGATTGTATTTTCAAATGGTCAGATTGTAATAACTAAGTTAGCTGTATATGCCCATAGCAGTTTTTTCTGTCAACATTAACATCATATAAATCTTATGCGAATACTCGCACTGCATCCAATAAGTGTCCTGATTTAAACGTGTCATGTTTATATCAGTGTAACCGTAAACGTTTTAGATACGCGTCAACAATGTGAATCCATCATTAGTGCTCACAGACAGGACGAAACTATCGTGGGCTGATCCTGCTAAACGCGAGCGAATGATCAAGCGAACGCCACAAGGAAAGTTGGCAGGTAAACAAATGAGTTAGCACTGTTGAGACCATTGTGAATTGTCAGTTGGTACAATCTGTTGATATGTCCGGTACAATATATTGGTATTTCTGGTACAATCTGTTCTTATTTCCGGTACAATCAGTTTTTATTTCCAAAGACATAGTAGGCCTAATTTGCTTATGCTTAATATATCGTTATTATTTTGTTGAGTGATGACATAATAATCTTTGTTTAAATGATCTATCTATTTTTAAAATATGGCAAGTTACCTTTCCGAGTCCTATGTTGCTCTGAACTGGGCTTTCGACGTCTTCACGACGTCTTCATCAGCGTTTGTCTGCGCCACCCTCGGTCGTCATGTGACTGTGTTGGTAACTGTCACCTGAGAACACTCCAGGAAGATCGCGGGAAGGTTGTTTCCGGAATTTCTGTTGATGGTTAATCGAGTCCGGAAGCAATTTACATGCTAATGATCTATCTATAGTTTTCTTTCATTGAGTGTGCGTGCGTGCGTGTGTCCGTGCGTCCGTGCGTCCGTATGCTATGCATGTGTGTATGTATGTATATAATATATATATATATATATATATATGTATGTGTGTAATATATATATATATATATATAATTATACATATCTGTATATATATATATATATATATGTAATATATATTATATACATATATGTGTATGCGTGCGTTCATGCGTGTGTGTATGTGTGTGTATGTATGTGTATATATGTATATATGTACGCACGTATGTATGTATGTATGCATGTATGTATATTTGTACGTATATAGTATATGTATGTACATACGTACGTATGCACATACTACGTATGTAAGTATGTACGTATGTACGTATGTACGTATGTACGTATGTACGTATGTACGTATGTACGTATGTATGTATGTATAATATATACTTCGCTATACATATGTGTGTGAGTGTGCGTATATATATATGTGTGTGTGTGTGTGCCCGCACGCGCTTGTATGTGCCACACACTCAATGGCATCAAAGGAGCAGAAGTCATTCAAATGAGTTTGTTTCTTTGTAGAAGTGGAGGATGTCGTGAAAGCCGTGATGTTCTTGTTGAGTGACCAGGCAGACATGATCAACGGCGTTTCATTGTTTGTAGACGGTGGTCTGATGGTTGTATAAATCTATTGATGGCATGTCTTTGCTTATGAATCTAGTTCTGTTGTATTTTTGTGTGGAAAAAACACATTTTTGATGTATTAGTGAACAATTTGAATAGGTAACTATTATTGGCTTCTCAGCGATACTTAATATCATGCAATGATTCAGCGGAGACTATTTAGTAGATGATTGAAGACCCTATCTTTCTGTGCAAATATAGGATAACAATTACTAGGGTATAGTCCCCGGATATGTTAATAGTTGTGTTTGATTGTTCTATTGACACAATAACTGTGATGAATTCATTAATACATTGTCTGACATGTACTCTTACCATGCTTGCGGGGTCTGTATATATTACCAATATTAATTGCTTTTGGTAGGCCACCGCCAGTTACGTTAATTATCAGTCCCTTCCAGTGTTCGTACGTGTTTATGTTTAGTTGGACTTTGTGTTGGAATCTGTTATCAACGTATATTATTAAGCCACCATTGTCACTACGGCTCTTTCCTTGAGCAAAGCCATCGTACCCAGGTAGTGGTATATTTGATAAATCGGTTAAATTGGATATCCAACATTCTTGAAGGCAAATTACAATAATTTTTTTTTATAATTTATGTCCTGTAGTGAGCTAACGAATGATGTTAGTTCATCAAGTTTAGAATATATAAATTGAATATTTAGGCCGAGTACCGAGAAATGTTTTCTTTTTTTAGTAACACGTATTTAAAGTGATCTATGCCGTAATGAGATTAATGTTTCATGACCTGCAGTTCATTGCTATCAATGTATAATATGTTAATTACATTTTTGTTTTCAATTCCACAAAAGTGTGAAAGAAAAGTGCGATCAAAATGTTTTGTCGTTAATTCGTTGTTTTAAGAAGGATGGATAGCAAAGACGAGCACGTGCATAGTCTTGTGTGTAACAAAGATATAGGCATCAAGGAGGCAATTAATAATGAAGAGGTGATCAATAACTGAATTATGTTGTTTTGGGTAATGGCATAGGTGTGTTTATTTGTTGAATGTTCAAAAAGTAAAACAAAATAGTGTGACGATGGATATATATCTATACAGTATGTAAATTGAACACAAAGAAACAGAAACAGAAACATATAAAACCCAGTGGCTTTGCCGGCTGCATAAAAAGAAACTACCGTGCCATAACACACAACAACGAGGTTTTTTATATATTTGTTTAAACACTGCAAGGTACCTCATTAAATGAAAATATAAACAAAGTACTTTACTTACGGAAGGTATACAAGCATTACTAGGTACCGTTATGCTTGACATACTGAAACTGATACCGTGTCTAAGCCATTATAAGTATACACCCTAGAATAACTATGTTTGCTAATTCATCTAAACACTGCTTATAAAATAATAAGTAAAATGTAACATCTTATGTAAACCAATATAACAGGCATACCATCCATCATTAAATCATATTGGAAAGACATATACCATAGGATACCAATTCCTGGACCACCGGGTGTACCACGTTTGTCTAAACATTGTAAAGAATTTAAATAAACATATTTGATTGTAATTAAGACTGCAAACTATACGTGTCAAAGTGACATCGAACAATGCATTTATCTGTTCAATTTAATATGGGTTAATATAAATAAAAGAAAAACATAATAAAATATAATAAAACGTTATTAATCATAACATAATTACAATCATTCGTATCTTACTTTTCAATTATTAGTAAGTACCCTAAAGTAACCGGTTAATCAATGTTACTCTAAATGCTCCGCGGCAAAAAAACAGAGCAAAACAAACAATTTTAACAGTTTCATTCGTACTTCGACCTGCCGGAATTCGTCCTGGACGTCGAGCCACTGTGCCTACTGCGTATGCGCCTCTATCATCAGACCGAAACAGGGCTTCTCCATATTAACCAGCTTGTGTTTCAGTGAATCCTTCTGAGCAATGTTCCTGTCGTACTGCGCTTGTCGATTCATACTGACCGCCAGCAGGCAGCGCTGACGTTCGCTGTGCAGTGACCGCTGCCTTTTTCTCGAGCTCCGTAGTCTCGGTCGCTGCCTCTATGGTTTGTTGACCACGTCCCAGAGGAGTCTCCTTAAACGGCGGTTCTCGATCCGCGCGTGTCTTACAAAGTCGAGATCCAAAAACGACTTGGGTCTGGCATGCATTGTGCTTCTACGCGAAGATATGATAGACGTCGTCGTGGCTAGGCGCACAGACAACATAACTATGTCGTATTTTCAGAATAGTCAACAGAACTGCGAAATACAAGACGCAGAAGGCAAGTGCGCACGGACATAACCAAACACTCATTTCACATTTGTAAATGTTCTACGTACGGATAATTAGGTTGTGGTTCCTAGTGACATGTGTCAACCCACAAGGTCATGTCCTGACTCTCGCGAAATAAGCCCGGCCACTCGAGAAGAGAAAGCAGTTCCCGAAACAAAAGGCGTGATATTAAAGACGTATGCCTAGCGTGTACTTCGTCACTGCATTGTAATTACGTGATATGCCAAAATCGTAGCGCTTAGTAGTCGCTGTGTTTAGTATTTGTATTATTTGAACGATGAAGTTTTCGATCTATACATTAAAACTCATGCCCGTTAACTGCGGATGCACCTCTTCACTAAGGCTAAGGAATTCTGCTCGAGGGAAAACCGTTCCGCCTATGTTTAAAGGGGATGCAGTTGGAGGATTTGGAGGAGCGTCAAAAGAGTGCAGTTGGGTGCTCCAAAGGGTTGCCGTCGGTTATCTCATGATGGGTGCACTTTGAGGTTATAGTCGAAATGTGCATCCCTCCTTAACAAATAACTTGTGCGACATTCCTGCTGTCCACTGAGCGTGAAGTTTCCCGCTTTGTTCTCTTACTTTTGTCATGACTTAAAAATAATCACCGGAGAACACGGTGACAATAAGTTACAATCCTGAGAAACTCATTCGACATATGTTCTGTCTTCTGAATGTTACTGCTAGAAGACCTCACTCGTCTAGCCTCTTAAATTGACTTTCATTTCGTATACTAATCATGCGATACAAAACGTTGGACTTGCGGAAACACGTATTTCTCATTGTTAGGCGTGGGGAATGTCTCGCTATGTAATTGAGTACTCGATTGGTCTTGATGACGGTCTTCTCAAATAGCTTCTCAATGTGATTTCTTCTAAATCTGGCTAATGAGGTCCGAGGTCCTTTTCTGAGATTTCCGCATCGAAGTTGTGACTGTCTGCAAAGCCATGTCACCAAATCCGTAACATGGGGAGTTCCATCGGAACCCCTATATGAACCTCCTTCCTTTCAAAAACCCGTTTGAAGCATCGACCTTTTTAAAAACCAAACCAACTATACAGCTATTAATTATTACCGTGAGTTGTACATCGAAATATGTATATACGTCTTGCAAGTAGGATGTCTTCCGGCGGAGGCAGTCGGACTAATCTCATTCATTTCTGCGATTCCTATCCGAAAACGAAAATGTACGAACTTCCCAAATGTTCCCTCTAACAAAAAACGACTCGTTATTACCGAGATGATGTCCAGCAATTGGCGTACATTGTATATGCAAGCATATGTTATTGGCAACTACTATTCTGTTTCATACCGCCAAAATTCGTCCTTATACAGTACTAAAGTTTAATAACATTATTCAGTTATTATTTACCGATGTTAGGTATATACGTAATTATTTAACAATTGTTAACCCATTCATTATAAGTGAACTATTGAAGGCATATGTCGTTAGATGAGTTCTATGAAATGAATTTGGGCCGCTGCCAAAAACGGTTAAGAACCTATGATCTGAATAGATAATCTTTTCAATCGCCCTATCTGTGGATCGAAGGAATGAGAATTAACCTTGCGTCACCATCACTCACCTTGTTCTATCACACAGTCACACACACTCGCCTTATATTATCACACTCACCACATCTCACGTCTCAGTCATAACCAACCACACACACCCACACACACGCACACACACACACACACACACACACACACACACACACACACACACACACACACACACACACACACACACACACACACACACACACACACGCACACGCACACGCACACGCACACGCACACGCACACGCACACGCACACGCACACGCACACGCACACGCACACGCACACACACACACACGCACACACACACACGGACGCACGCACACACAAACAAACACATACACACACGGACGCACGCACGCACGCACGCACACACACGGACGCACGCACGCACACACATAAACAAACAAACAAACACATACATACACACACGCAGACACACACACACTCACGAACGCTCTCACGCACGCATTAGACGTGTCGTCTTAAGAAAGCCATGAATATTCGATTCGAAGGAAAGCGTGCTCTGGTCACCGGGGCGGGCAAAGGTAAGTCAATGGTTATCAGTTGTTGTCTGCGTAAAAGTCTTAAGAATTAAGAATACTATAGGTTCCAGTACTGATCCTTGTGGTACCCCACTCAAAACAGATTTTCCGTTTGAAGCCTACTGTGCAACTACTGTGCGGAGCGCAATAGCGCAGCGATAATAATTCCGGACTCTAGACTGAGAGAACGAGGGTTCGAATTCTGTGCGGCGGTGTCGAATCTTGGGCAAGTTCGTTTACTCTACATTGTTCTAATTCACTCAGCTGTATGAATGAGTACCTGGCTATAGACATATATTCAAATATTCGATTCGATGGATAGCGTGCTCTGGTCACCGGGGCGGGCAAAGGTACTGCTACTTGTGAGCAGTTGTTTTCATACACACACGTACACACACACACAGACACAGACACAGACACACACGCACACACACACACACACACACACACGCACACACCTAAGTCTGTTGGGACAAAGTTAATGACACTCGCCAAAATGTTATGAATCCGCGCTGCGCTGGACCACTTCAATGATACTAGTGTAGTAAGAGATTCCAAAGTAAATACCATGCTAATTGATATTCAGATTTCTTGATGATATCAATTGCTACATATATATATATGTGTGTGTGTGTGTCTGTGTGTGTGTGTGTGTGTGTGTGTGTGTGTGTGTGTGTGTGTGTGTGTGTGTGTGTAATATAACACATTTTTTTATATTCTGTGATAAATAAACGATATGTAAGTTAGAAAGAGATTTTTGAAAAATTCTTTAGCGTGAATAATTTGCTTGTAGATCTCCACATATAGTCTAGGCACAAAATCTCAAAAGGGTTCTAGAAAACTTAAGGGTACCTAAATGTTACAAGCTGTCACCCATGCCAGGATTACACTTTCTCTGACTACCCTTTACATACAGCGGTTTCTTAACATATGTCTGTGGTTAATTTACGAACAATATTTAATAATAATAATACTTCTCTTCAATCCGAATTTTCTGCACCGATATCCACAAGGAACCTAGCGTTTCCCGCCAGTAAATGTAAACGAGTCTATGAAATTTAAATGCCAAATGCAACATACTATGTATGTTACAAAACAGAGAGTGGGTGTATGCCGTTCAGTATGTTTTTCCGAGCATATCTCCGTCAGCATTGCATGCATGGAACTAAACGTTTTATTTAACCATATTTAACAAGATTGCCACCCAGAGAATTAACTATAGATGACAGGTGGACAAGGAAACTTTTTGGCATATCGAGAGTCCAACCTTTTTTATTTACGTGTATCCCGCCCTTTTGACGTATGTCACATACCGTATGTGTCGATTTTAGTTTTAAATATATTAACACTACTAGTGTCTCCCCGTCAAATTAAAGTACGGTATGGAGGTGTTACATTACATGGTACGTGTGGATGTAAGATCAAACAAGGTCACCGTGAAATGATGAATGTTCAATTTTTTTGCAATGCCGCGAAAATTATAAAGTTACAATGACCCTGAAAACACTTCATTTATATGCAAGTATAATAGACTTTGTGAAAGAACCGTTTCTTCCCATCAAAATGAGTTACCGTCAAGTGATAAATGTTCGAAATAGTGTCATCCCGCAAACATCATGCAATATAAATGGTTGCGTATATATTCATGGCAATGTTGTATACCCTTGGAAAGCTAACCCTGTCCCCGTGAATATGAGATACGACGGGTTGCTATCAGGTGCAGTAGGTGTGGAATGAATGTTAAACAAGGTCCCCATCAAACGACGAATGTTCAAAACTGCGCCACTCCGCAAATGTTCTACATTTACAATGGTTGTGTAGCTACTTTGTATACATACACTAGGCCGTGTTACAAAACATTTGAAAGGGAATTGTATCCCTGTTAAAATGAGGTGTGCCACGGAGTTGTAAAGTGGTGCTCTAACTGTGGAGTGCGAGTTAAACAAGGTCATCGTCAAAAGAATGGTATTATGATTCTTACTACATCCATCCGTTGTGTGATGGATTTAGTAAGAATTCCTTCTATTAACAAAAATTCCAGTTAAAAGTATAACATCACATGTTGGCTAATCGACTATCTGCGGAAAGGCACAATTTAGAAAATTCATTTTGTTATGGTGATCTTGTTTTACCTGCAATCCACAGTTAGTGCAACACCATACAACTCCATGCCATACCGCATTTTGACGGGGATACAATACGCTTTCAAAAAGGTAACAGGGCCTAGTGTATGTAAATAAAGTAGCTAAGTAACCGTTGTAAGTTTAGAACGTTTATGGATAATTGTTTTGAACATTCGACGTTTTATAGTGACCTTGTTTAACCTTCACTCCACACCTACTGCACCATTATACAGCTCCTCGTCGTATCACATATTTACGCGAACACAGTTGGCTTTCCAACGGTATACGACATTGCCATGAATAGATAGGCAACATAGACATACGCAACCATTTATATTGTATGACGTTTGAGGGATGACACTATTTCGGACATTTCTCACTTTACGGTGACTCTGTTTGATCGTCACTCCACACCTACTCCGTCAACTGACAGCGCTATATCATTTGCATTTTGACGGGGCGAAACGGTTCTTTCACGTTGTATATGATACGTGCATATAAATGAAGTAGTTGCAAGGTCGTTGTAACTTTATGACTTTCGCCGCATTGAAAAAAATAGAATATTCATCATTCCACGGTGACCTTGTTTGACCTTACTCTACTCGTACTATATCAGGTAACACCTCCACATCGTTCATCGATTTGACGGGGACACAATATACTTTCCAAAAATATATGACTTAGCCATCCTGTAATTAAGAAAAGTAGGTATGCAACCATTGCAATGTTAAGACGATTGCGGAAGCGCACAATTTCGAAAATTCATGATTTGACGGTGACCTTTTTTGACCTAGGATTCACGTTTACTGCACCACTTGGCAGCTCAACGACAGACTGCTTTGTGACTGGGAAATGTAGATCTTTCAAACGATATAACACTTGGGTGTGTGTATGGGGGCATTTTGTTTTACAATAGTACTTAGTCCATTATCCCCCATTGTATGTTTTACATATTCGGTCCCATGATCTGTGTGGAGTCATTTACATTTCGCAACATTGAACAACATTTTGCCATTTTTTAGACCATTTAATTAACCTGTCAAGATCATTTTGTAAATGCTGTCTATCTCCATCACGTTTAGTCCTTGTAAACATTTCTTTATCATTCGCAAATTTCAACACCTTGCTTGTTATATCATCGTCCAAAACGTTGATATATATTAAGAATGATATAGGTCCCAGTACTTATCCCTGTTTTACCCCACTCAAAACTGATTTCCAGTTTGAAAGCTTGCCGTCAACTACTACCCGTTGTCTGTTGTTAATTAGCCACTATCTAAACACTTAATTATACTATGTTCGATGCCACGGACCTTTAGTTTAAGCAGAACTCTTTGATGTGGCATTTTGACGAAAGCTTTCTGAAAATTCAAGTACATGATATCCGCTGGTGATCCCTCGGCTACCCATTCAGTGATGTCTTCCAAAAAAACAACATATTTGTTAAGCAAGACCTCTCTTTTAGAAATATAATGTTGCGATGGGTTTATCAAGTTATGTTTTATTGGAAACTCCGCCATGTGATATTTAATTAGTCTTTCTAATAATTTGCTAATCAATGATGTTAACCTCACTGGTCTGTAATTCTCTAACTTGTTTCTCGAACATTAAACAAATGTTTGCTTCTTTCCATTCTAAAAGAACCACCCCCTCTTCTAATGACGAGTAGAAAACTGTTGCAAGCTGTGAGCTAATTTGTTTTACAATTTCCAGTAGTAGTTTGGGCAGATTGCCATCCACTCCAGATGATTTTTTTTAATTCTTCATATTCCTTATTTTCTTAGCTACCATTTCCAAGGTTACAATTAACTGTCCTAAATAGTGTTATTCCGCCCCTTGAACTTAGTCTCTGGTCCTGGCAGTGAACGGATATCTTCCCTGGTAAACAACGAACTAAAATACTCATTCAGGTCTTCTGCCATTAAGAATCCCAATAATATATTTTATTTCCAGCACTACATTCTAGAGGACCGACCTTATCCTTAATGTTCTGTTTGCTCCGAACATATGTACAACAACTCGTTCAGTCATGTTTTATATTACAAGCTAATTTTTGTTCATATCTTCTCTTTGAATGTCTAATTTCAGTTGTTCCTTTGTCAAGTGCGTCTTTATGAATGTTGTTGTCTTCATCTTTCCCAGTACGTCTATATGACTTCCACTTCATATTTCTATACTAAATTTGTTTAATGGCTTCTCTCGATAAGTGTTTCTTTCTGGACCGTTTCCCTTGTTTTTGTTCAAGAGAACAAATTATGTGTCCTAGCTAGCCCATTTGTGTGCAGACGGAACTGCCTGATGCAGCTGAACACAACGTACGGCGCGTGGTATTTCTCTTCCAGATAAGAAACATTGGCACAACATTTCTTTTCATTTAGGACAATTCTGGCTGGCAATGAATCGATTTTAGTAGGTGTCTGTTCTCGCCAGGTAACGCCGGGGAAACTCAATCAGTTATTCAAACCCCATCATAGCTCTTTTAGTGTTCTCGACCATCACCGCCTATCGTAGGGCTCACACAAGCGAATATATTCCTCTTCCACCAGGATACAACCCATGAGACAGTCAGTCATGTTTTCTGTGGCGTACTCTTGACGCGCATCGCAGCCCATCGAACAACGCATGGCGTAGAGTTTGTTATACCGGCTCTCACAAACGATGCAGCTGATCTATTTGTTGTCAGCTCGGCAACCCGTCGATATCACCAGCAGCAGCAGCGACACGTACACCTGGATATGATACGTAGAAACGTACTTAGTCATAAGTGTTTATACGGGTTCTGCGTTAACTGTTAACTATATAGAACATGCGAACATGCACGCGCGCGCGTGCATACATAGACGCACACAAACAGGCACGCATACTTGTTTGCACGCACACAAGCACCTCCTACAGAGATATACACACGCACACCTGTACGACACTCTCACATACGCGCGTGCACGCGCATGCACACGCGCATACGTACCCATATACACGCACGCACGCACGCACGCACACAGTTGTTTCATTAGTTATTTTCGTTAGACGGGAACATTTGCCGTGTCGTCTTAAGAAAAGCCATGGATATTCGTTTCAATGGAAAGCGTGCTCTGGTCACCGGGGCGGACAAAGGTGAGGCAACTGGTGACGTAGTTTAGCGTATTATGTTACATTCATAAACAAATGTTTTTGTGAAGAAACGTCATAAGAGCTGGATACCGCACTACACACACGCACACGCACACACACATGACGCACACACGCAAGCACGCACGCACGCACGCACGCACACACACTCAAACACACACACACACACACACAAACACACACACTTAACTCGAGCAAAGGAGACGAATAGATCTACGTTTACTGAAGTTGTTTTCCAGTTACTCAAGGCCGCTACTGTGTCATTTCGAAGATCAATGAATATCACTAGTACACGATGATCTGCGGTTCTTACAGGAGACACGTATATTTCGCACTGTCACTATATATAAGGATAATGTAAACATAACCTTCTTAACTAACATGCTAAGTCTTTAAACATGACAGTTTAAAGTGGATTGGCACTTCAGAGAATAACACGTACTGCATGATTTACCACAACACGAACGAGGTTCACATGTAAGGTTATGACGAGGCAAGCGTGAAAACGTTATATGGATAATCGAATTTGTCCTAACTGCTGGCATAGCAGGGAAGCACGTTCTGCGTGTTATCATAAACGTAGTCCGCCTGTGTACCCCTAAACCAGTTAATTCTGGGATAGATTGTTTCGTTTTTTTATGGTTAGAACGTCGAATTATCAATCAGGAGAATTCGGGTTCGAACATACCTGATGCTGCTTCGAAGCTTAGACTAGTTAGTTCACATAACGTTGTTCCAGTTCAGGCTGCTGTATGAATGTGTACCTGCCTACGGTGGAGGATAATTGTGCAAACATAATCTTTGCGCAGTCACTGCAGCGTGGCTGATTGTTTCCCAGATAAGGCGAAATTATATTCTAATAAATATAAATGCCGGGGTGAGGTGTAAAACACTTTGGACAGTAATAAGGACCAGATGCCGCACTGTATAAGAATTAAAGAAGAGAACAAACCAAAACGTAGATGACATCATGGAGTTGTTGAAATTTGTCTTGGAGACGACATACTTCAGATTTGGAGGAGAAATTTACCAGCAGAAGTTTGGGGTAGCCATGGGCAGTCCAGTATCCCCCATTGTTGTGAGCCTGTACATGGAGGACCTGGAGCAGAAAATCATAGCCACAGCACCAGCCGATTGCCAACCGAGAAACTGGAAGCGATATGTGGACGATGTAATTTGCCTGGTACACACAGGAAAGGCAAAGAAATTACAACAACACATGAACACTGTAGACCCCGCAGGTAGCATCATTTTCACGCGGGAAGACGAAGAGAACAACAGCATGCCCTTCTTGGATGCAAAGTTCACCAGAAAGGAAGATGGCAGTGTGAAGTTCACAGTGTACAGGAAGAAGACGCGCACTGACCAATACCTGAACTTTGCATCTCACCACCCCAAACACCACAAGTTGGGAGTTGTCAGAACCCTTATGAACAGGTGTGAGACAATAACTTCGGAGGAGGGGGACAAGAAAGAAGAGGTGGAACACTTGAGAGGAGCTTTAAGAGTATGTGGCTATCCGTCGTGGGCCTTGAAAAAGGTGACAGATAGCAGTAAGAAGAAAAAGACCAACAAAAAGACTAAGGACAAAAACTATCGGAGCCAAGTAGTCATCCCATACATAGAGGGGGTCTGAGAGAGTACATCGAGTACTGAAGAAGTATGGAGTAGTAACAGCCATGCGTCCCCACACCACCCTCAGGCACTTGTTGGTACATACCAAGGACAAGGTACAGCTAGAAGAACAGGGCGAACTGGTGTACCAAATACCATGCAAGAATTGTGGTGCTGAGTACATTGGGGGGACAGGAAGAAAAAAACAAGACTGGAGGAACACAGAAAGGACGTAGACAACACAAACAATGAGAAATACACAAGGAGCAGGAAAAAAAGATTGATGGCTGCCATCAAATAAATCCGCCCTTACAGACCATACGACAACAGAACACCATATCATAGACTGGGAGGGAGGGAAAATTGTAGACAAGGAACCCAACAGAAGAATTCGGCATATCAAGGAAGCCATCTGGATCAGGAAAACCAAAACACCCATCAACAGATACGAGGGCAATTACGAACTGCCTCACGTGTACGATGACGTCATTCAGCGTCATCGGTACTGAGGAAGTCGACGTGATACGTTGACGAAAGCCTCTACCAGGTCAATTAAACATATTGGATATGAAAAATGAAAGTTTCTGATTTGAAAACGAACTATCCTGAAGAATGTTCAGTAGTTTTAACCAGGTTGAACAGGTTAGACTTACTTAGACTTAGTTCCTCCTGTTCCTTTCTGGACATCGGGCGAAGAGCTTTCTCCATCTATTACGGTCTATCGCAATTTCGTTTCCTCATTCCAGGACATTTCTATTTCTGCCAGATCTTCTTTAAATGTCTTGCGCCAGGTCTTAGTCGGCCTTCCTCTCCTTCTGTTTCCACCTTCAGGCACCCACTCCATTTTAGTTGACAATAAATTTTATTTATTTGATGATATGCACCACAGCGGAAAATCAAATTCCACATGTACTGCAAACAATGGGTGTGCAATACACGCTACTTTGGCCAAAGCCAAGATCCACACGTCCCTTTCTCAACTCTCTGGCCAGTACTGTGATGGCGCACGTGTGCGGGTTCGGTCTGCACAGTTCTGCACAGTATTGAATGGTTATGAAAATATTGATAAAATATGTTTTCTCAGTTAAGAAAGATAGAAGGACTAGAGGACATGTAATAACATTAGTAAAGGAGCAGTGTAGATTAGATATAAGAAAGTTTTCATTTTTACAAAGGACTGTAAATGAATGGAACAGATTATCTGCTGATAGTGTCGGTGCTAGTAGCTTGAATATGTTTGAAATAAAATCGACACATACATCAGAAGGGCAGGACACGTATATAAAAAGGGTTGGGCTCTTTATAAGCCAAAAGGCTTCATTTTCCACCTGCCATCTGCAGTTAATGTTCTGGGTGGCAATCTATTTAAAACATAGTGGGCATCGAGTGCATAACTGCTGAGAGGGCTTGATGTGTTAACAAGTTGTCTCACACACGCGACTCCGAGTGACCACGAGTGAACACTTCATGCTTGGCTTGAACACGTTTGTGTGCTGTAATCCATACTAACATGTGTGCATTAAACGATGGCTGTCTGGATCGTTACCCGGAATCAGCCAGGATGGTAATTATGAACAGGCAGTTCGTTACACCGAGTTTCTTAAATGCAACTACGTTAAACATAAAATAGCTTTGCGGATAATCCAGCCGGGGTTCATTTTATAGCCAATCTAGTTTTTCTGTAATCTGAATGTGTTTGTTTATCAAATGTCGAGCTTATTTAACCTAATTTGCTGAGCAATATTATAGCAACACATTTAAAAACATTATATTAATAAATCTGGAAAAGAAGAGACAACGGTAATGATTAATAGCTGTATAGTTGGTTTAGTTTCAAAAAGAGTATTGCTTTAAACGGAGTTTTGAAAGGAACGGGGTTCACATATGGGGGTTCCTGCGGAATTCCCCAGGTTACAGACTTTGTGACACGGTATTTAAGACAGTCACCGGCTCGATGCGGTAACCTCAGAAAAGGACCTCGGACCTCATTAGCCACCTTTACAAGAGTGTCACGAAGACTAGTCGATTGCTAAATCACACAGCGAGAAATTCCCCACATCTGAAAAGGAGAAATACGTGTTTCCGCAGGTCCAACTTTTTGTATCGCACGATTACTACACGAAATGAAAGGCAATATAAAAGACTAGAAGAGTGAGGTCTCCCAACAGTAACATTCAGAAGACAGAACATACTGTATATCGAATGAGTTTATCAGGATTGTAAACTATTCTCACCGTCCTCTATTCGTGAAAATTTTCATTAAGTTGGAAGAATAATTAAATAAGGAAATTTCTTAATACACAACTATATAAAATCGACTCACTTCGACACGATTCGAAACGTCGAAGTGAATCGAATTTATACAGTTCTGACTTAAGTAATTTGCTTATTTAATTATTCTCACCGTGTTCACCGATGATTGTTATATTTATGGAGGGGTGCGTATTCCGACTATAACTTCAAAGTCCACCTATCATGAGATCTCCGACGGCAACCCCCTGGGGCCTCCAACTGCACTCCCTTGACACCTAGGCGGAATAGTTTTCCCTCGAGCAGAATTCCTTATTGAAGAGGGTGCACCGCCAGCAGCTAATGGGCATCAGTTTTAATGTTTAGATCGAAAACATCATCGTGCAAATAATACAAATACTAAGCACAGCGACTACTAAACGGTATACTTTTGTGCATATCGCGTAATTATAATGTACAGTGTCGATGTACACGCTAGGGTTACGTCTTTAATATTGCGTCTTGTGTTTCGGGAATTGCTTTATTTCCTCGAGTGACCGTGCGACGACAGTCGGGATATGAGCTTGTGGGTAGACACATATCACGAGAAACCACAACCTAACTGTCCGTACATAAAATATTAAAAAATGCGAAATGTGTGTCTGGTGGTGTCGTGCGTCTTGTCTCCTGCGCCTTGTATTTCGCCGTTATGTTGACTATGTATATACTGAAAAGACGACACATGTGGTCTATACGCCTGGCCTCGAAGACGTTTATCATATCCTCGCGAAGAAGCACTGCGCACGCCAAACCTAAATCGCTATTGGATCTCGATTTTGTAAGACGCGCACGGATGGAACCGCCGTTTAAGGAGACTCCGCTGGAACGTGGTTAACAAACCGGCGGTCAGTATGAGTAGACAGGCGCAGTACGACATAAGTATTGCTCAGAAGGACTCACTGAAACACAAGCTGGTCAATATGGAGAAGCTCTGTTTCGGTCCGATGCTGGAGGCGCATACGCAGTACTTACAGTGGCTCGACATCCAGGACGAAAACAGGCAGGTCGACATAAGGACGAAACCGTTGCGTGATAAGCTGACGTTTGTGCGGAACAAGTAGCATGCATCTCTCGCATCAACATGGGAACAATGGAAGACTCGTTCAAAGGCGCTGTTATTACATGAGTACAATGACGACAATTTTAATCGGCTCGTTTAATAACCGTTTATACATGAAATAAGTGATGCCTGCTTTATGACTTTGTCCGTATTAATGTTCATGTCAGATGACACGATGCGTTTAGTTTGTAATTTTTGTAGATTTGGATGTTGTACGTCAATCTATTATTAGGTTATTCAGAGTTTACGCTGGGAGTGCCCCGGTGGAAATCCCATGTTAAAAGATAGGGGATTTCCACCGGGGCGCTCCCGGGTTAAAAGATGGGGGAAGAAAAGTAGTTCCGGTCCCATGTTAAAAGATAGGGATTTCCACCAGGGCGCTCCCGGGTTAAAAGATAGGGAAGGAAAAGTAGTTCCGGTCCCATGTTAATAGACAGGGATTTCCACCGGGGCGCTCCCATGTTAAAAGATTGGAAATTTTCCTCATGTTAAACGTCAAATCAATTTATCGTAAAGGTATACGACGACCTTTTGACTTGGAGGTATAAATGTAGCCCTACAAATCCTATGTTAAAAGATAGGGTAAATTTCCCCATGTTAAAGGATAGGTTCGTTTGTGACAAAATATACCGGACATCATTTGAACCTGTCACACACGAGACTAATTGGTCCGTAGGTCAACCGTAGGTCAAAGGTATAGCTAGACTAGTTTTATAGTGAGTGGAAAATTCCCCGCAAAATATTATTCTAGAAGTTTCTTTGGTACTTTTTTGTTTGTTTGTTTCGGCGTGTATCAAGCGGCGCTACTGAAAACGTGTAGTTGAGACATTGAGATACTACATGGGTGAAATAGTGACTCTTTCTCTTGAGTATCTGACAACACGAATATATGTGATATCATTCACAGGGACACTTTTTCTTGGGTGTCTGAATAACAATTTCACAAATGCACATATGGTGTCGACTTTTTTATTGCTTAATTAAGGTAATACAAGAACGTGCATGCCAACATTACATACACACATTACATGGCACTCTTAACCAAATCGAAAACACGACAGTCATTGTTCACTAAATCATTCCCGAAAGTGTTCACAAACGTCTTCGTGGGTACGCCTCGACTTCAGTGCAGCAAGTACACGACACAGTATTGCCCACACACGGTAGACAGCGGGCTCTGAAGCGTTCTCTTGTTGAAAGTCCAAGTCACGCAGTTGCTCTGTAGAAAATCCACGAATTCGACGTGTCGAGGTGGCAAACCGTAGGAGTCGAAGTATTCTCCATGTCCGTCTTTTGTAATAAACATGCAGATCAAATGTTGACCCGGTTCATCGCTCGAATGAGTATTGCACACGAAAGCTGCCGGATAAGTCGTCATAGTACTTTAGGTAGTACGCCTCGAACAACGGGCCTAGTGTAAGCATCCGCCTCAAGGAGTCTTTCTATCTGTGCCGTATCCATCAGTAATCGTAGACGACGTTTCTGTTGCGGTCAATCTCCAAAACCGTCTCGAATTCTCCGTAGACGACGACGTTGATCGTTTGGTTTAGAGGTTGATTAAAGTGCATCTCGACTCGTAGGTGGCCTTTATGTACCAAATTGAAATGGGAGCCGTCACAACAATCTGGTGTGATGTCAAACGCAAACAGGGTGTATCTTTTGCCAAATTCGTCCCGACTGATGTTGTTTCCCTCGTCTTGAAACATCTTTCCCGTTCCAGCAAATAGATTACTGTAACTTCTCACGTAGGAACCATTATCGAAATTAGGCTGGAGTGGTTTCGCCGGAACTTGTTGCCCGTCGACGTACAATGCAAGAAAGTTCAAGTTGTTGTGCTTTACGTGGAACGGATTCTTGGCGAATGTTCCATTGTAAGCGTCGTTGTCTACACAACACAAGACTAGTCTCTTGGATAAGACACCCAAATAAACGTTTTCGTGAGTGTGCGACATGGCACCTCGCGGTATAGAAAATACCTTGTAATCGACTCTTCGCAACGAATACTTGGCCGTTCCCTTTTGTAGCGCTTTGATATGACCCATCTCTACAGTAGGATTCAGTTTGGCTTTTCTTGCAAAAAAAATTGGTTCGACTATGCGTATCTTGTAATCGGCATTGTCACCACCAACAGCCATGAGTGCAAAAGCATCCTTGCTCAGTACTAGTCGAATTTTCACGTCGACGCCGTTCAATAGATAGCGGTCTTGGAAGAAGAGGTCGACGTGTAGACGACCCATGATGTCGACGATTCGACTACGGGTAATATAGGTCTTTCGTTTTTGAAGACCCTTGTTTGCGTCGTCGGTGGCATCCATGTGTCCAGCCGTGTCTTTGTACCACAAGGCACTAGTTAGTTGACTCTTTTTTGCTTCTGCTCCATGACCCAGTAACGTTTTTATGTACGCACGATAAGGATAGGTATTCGTTGAAGGTGTGACAAGGGTACTGTTCAAAGACACGTCGACTTGACTAAACAGAGAATGCATCCAGTTGTTTACAGGTCCAACAGGTGCAGCTTGATCGATGTCGTCCCCGTTTTCCTTTGAATACACGTGCTCGCACAAACAGGTAAGTATAGGCCACGTCCAAGTAATCGTCTCCCGATCCGGGCAATAAGAATTCGATAGGACCACCCGTACCTATCGAGGCGACAGGTCGATGCTCGACCCATTGTGCGTGTTCGATTCTTGTTTGTATCGTCGGTAAACTAAACAGGTCCATTTCGCTTTTGACTCCCTCACACGACAACTGATGGACAAAAGCCATGTCTAGCCGAATATGTCGTCTCGACGCGTCTTCTGTCGTCTGCGTCTCTTGGCGACACTGGCTTGGGTTCTCGTCGGCTTGCGTTTTATAGCGCGAGGAGCGTTCCGTATGCCCGGAGGCCCACTGCTTCCCAACACTCTACTGATCATATCCTTTCCTGTTTCTTTCACACGCCTCTTTGTAGATTCTTTAATGCTCTGTCCAGACAACACATCGCCGGCCACACCCAAGCCTGTCTTTAGCGCTCCTTTTCCCAAAGCGAGTGCGCCTCTTTTTATGAGTGGCATAGCACTTCCAATGAGGCCACCCAACAAACTACCTAGACCATGACCTCGTTGCACTCAACAAACACGGGCAATCCGTCACCGACTTGTCGGACGTAGTAGTCTTCGTAAGAATGATTACGACTCATGTTTAAAAAAATGACGATTTGCGTCGTTGAAAGTGAAGCGTCGCCGTCACTCTACCTCGCTCGAATGGTACGAGACGTCCCGTGTCGTCTCTTATATCGATCTCGATGGTCGTAAATTCTTTGTGCAAGACGGGAACGTATTGTACATTGTCAAAACTTTGTTGACACCACGTCTCCGTGTTTTCCTTCTATGGGTACAACCCTCAACAGAGGGACGACGCTATCCCCGACAACACGTGGTTCCACAACGTCGGTGTAGACGTACAGCGAGTAAAATCCCTGCGCCATGTCTACCACAGATTCTGCTTTTTTAACGTAATAATAATCTGGGCCTTCTCCTTCGGGTGTGGTGTAAACATCCTGGCTTAAACCTAGCAAACGCTGAAGTTTCAACGAATACACTGAAAATTATAAGTTTTCTACCATGTGTATAGTCACTTTTTGTGTGATGTCACTGTAGCTCAGTTTTATTTGCTTTTCTTTTATCGGTGACTTTATGATTCTGTTGATTGCACGAGTGAGCGCTTGGGGACTACCGTAGTGGCCTGCCTCGATATTCACCATGCAAGTTGTACCATCAACAATCACGGCAAATTAAACGTTCTCTTCTCTCACGTTATTGAATCTCCGCCAGTCCGCCCTCCCATTGACCGACTAAACCGATGCGTTGCGGCAAAGCCGTGACATAGTTGGTCAATGTGTTGTCGGGATGTAACTTCATAGACGCGTTGCTGGGCAATGTCAGGTAAAAATCAGACGACATGTTCACCGCGTTTCATAGACGGATTAGGTAACATGTATCCCAGGCAACTACTCAACAAAGCCGTCCACAGATTAGAGTTTCCGTCTACTTTAGTCAGGTTGTAGTTACTGACCAATATAATGGTGTAGAGTGTGGCGATTTGGCAGAAGAAGACGATTTCCGATTTCGGGCACGTATTTCCAAACAACACCCAGCGTCTCCTGTTACTTCCAGTATCTTCGAATCTGTGTTTTCTAATCAAACGTTCGTCGTATCTTCCATGACACGAATGACGGCTCGATCGGTGTGTACTAGCCTTTACACGCGACGAGCGACGCTTTATCCAACCAGCTGTTAAACGAATCGGGATAATTTTACCTGTGAATCTAGCTGAGTTGGCATGCGTATCTTGCTGAGTTTGCTGAGTTTTCAAGTGTATCTTGCTGAGTTTGCTGAGTTGTCATGTGTATCTTGCTGAGTTTGCTGAGTTGTCATGTGTATCTTGCTGAGTTTGCTTTGTTTTCAAGTGTATCTTGCTGAGTTTGCTTTGTTTTCAAGTGTATCTTGCTGAGTTTGCTGAGTTGTCATGTGTATCTTGCTGAGTTTGCTGAGTTTTCAAGTGTATCTTGCTGAGTTTGCCGAGTTGTCATATATACCTAGGTAAATTATATATAAAAAAATCCTATGCTTATCCTAATTGAACGCCACCATCAGTGACACATTGACAAAATAATTGTTGTCACCTAAATGGGAACAGTCAGGAGTGCCTTGACGATAATAAAAACTAAACAAACAAAAACACTCGTCCATAGTATCAACACAATTTTATTTGTCATTTCATATATTTCTGATAACTAATGGACAGAATATTCCTGACATGATGTCTCTTGCACACTGTTACTGTAGATTCCAAATCGGTAATGCTAATAAGGTTCCCAACGTGTGATTTGCAAAGGTGTCGCCGAATGAGCTGCGCGCCGAGACGATGATTCCGATGACTATCGCTGTCGAATGGAATGCTGGTTTCCTTTGACATGTCGGCGTCCACTGACGCTGTCTTCATAAAGTCCAACGATCGGGATTACCCACTAAATCCATTGGCGTGTTGCCTTCTTGAGACCACGAGCGAAGGTTTCCCACCCCACCGGTTCAAACGACTTCCGCTTTCTCAACACGTCATTCACAAGGTCCACGATATTACTTCCGGGAACCACCTTGTTTCTCTACGTCATCTCGCCACGATCGTTCCAACTTACGGCACCTTTCATTTTATCTAGGAGTCGCCGTGCTTTCTGCTTCACAATTTTTGGAACACTGTCGATGATTTCGTTTTTGATGCTCTCCTTTTCGATTATTTCATTTTCGTTTTCATATTGTACTTTGTTTTCCACTTTCCACTGGGAATGTTTTCGATGGTCACACGCAGGGGTTCTTGCATACGTTTGTCCGAAAGATCGTTGTACCGATTCAACACCTGAATAAACAACACAACCTTTTCCCACATGTGTATATCGCTTCGTTCTAATATGTCTTCCATTTCGTTGTCGAGTCGTCGCAAGACACCTTCGATAGGGTTAGCAGGAGAAGGATGTTGCGGTTGAATATTTTCCAAAATACAGGGATCGACCAGCGCCATCTTCTTTGTATGCTCCATGGTCACCTGAGATGGAGACAAGAATGTCGAGCTTGCTGCTGAGGCCAGAGACGTGGGTGCCGTTGTGGGCGCCGGGACAAGTGAATTATTCATTGACGCAGTGCTTGTCGATCGCCTACACTGTGCCATTTCCAATTGTTCCGACGTGTGAAATTCCTCTTGCAATCTGGGCACTGAAACGGTGCTAATGAAGGTGATATTGTGGACCTGTTAGCAGACCTGTCGTGTAGTTACGACTGCAACAACTTTGTCACCAACGTGGCTAGAAGGGACGTAGCCAAGGGAGCTAGTAGGGCCGCAAGAAAACCACCTTTCTGTAGAATACGTTTCTTCTTATGAAGACCGGTTTTCCTGATGACCAATGTTCTGAGGTCCTTCTTGTACCGACACAGTTTAGTCTTGTGACCTTTCTTTAGTGGTACGTTCTCTTTTAATATGTTCTGTGCACACTCGCACAGACTGTGTACCAGATCGGGTTTTCCCTTGTCGATGTTGGCTCTGGCTAAAGCACGATCCGCTTTAGTGAGGAGACAAAGGCACAACGCGTTTCACTTCACTCGTGCCGACATGACGAATGACGAGTGTCACGGCGTGTTTCTATTTATATCTTCGGAAGGTAGGCGTACTGAAATTTGTTTAGTTCCAGTACAATATTAGTACAAAGGCGCAAGTGTTCCGGTGTGGCCTGTTTGAGGTCAACGAACAAATACTCGTGTGATAAGGACGTTGTGTCTTTGAAAGCTTCTTGGGTGTACTTTATTCGACCCGGATACCTTTCGGGCGGTGACTTTACGAGTGTGGCAGAATGACGTAGTAAAGAGACAACAAACGTCGTTTTACCACAGCCCGTCGGTCCGGCGACGATACAGGTAAACGGATGAACTAGCAAATGATGAAAGAGACTAAGATGCACGATACTAGCACTACTTATACTACAAAAAAAAACGACACACGACACAAGATAAGTTTTGAACATTTCATTCGTGTACATCATAAACGTATTTACAGGTAACCTTCAATAAGTGCAAGTCTTAGGCTACCCACTTATATGAATCAAACTTAGATCAAAGAGTTGCAAGAACCAAACTTAGACATCGTTAGCATATATATGCGTGTGTGATATACATGCGTGTGTGATACCATACACGAAACCGTATTTTATTAACTGAAGAAAAGTGCTTGATGTGACATGACTTACGGGTGAATTAACACCGCGCCAGAGGTCGTGAGCTTACAGGTCATTACGACCACGTCATTGGCTCGTATGGTACGACTTACAGGTGAATTAACACCGCGGCAGAGGTCGTGAGCTTACGGGTGACTGTCCACCGCGCCATAGGTTCGAACGATGATGACGATGATGATACTTGCATGTTAATGAAACACAGTATATACATGATATGTCAACCACGCCATCGGGTCTATGATAACCTAGTTGTCAATAGCGAAACAGTAGCGAAAGTAAACATAGTGCCGAAACACACACTTTATCTCAATTGTTTAAACTAATCAAATACACAACAATCGTTTGCTACTAGATCAGTGCCGAAAACGTTCAGAAAGCCTTCAATGACAAACCACGACAGTGATACATGAGATAAGCGACACAGTATTGACCGCGAACGTTAGACAGAGTACTTTGAAGTCTCTTGGAATTGTGAGTCCGTTCTACACATTTTTTATTCATGAATCTAGGGAACTCGACGTGTCGCGGTGGCAACCCGTACGAGCAGAAGTATTCATCGTGTCCGTTACTATTCAGGTACCGCGCTATACAATGTTCGCCTGGTCACGAGTGTTACGTTCAGGTAGGTAGACGTAGAAAGTGTCACTAATATAAAATCTTGTAAACCTTATCAACCATGTACAAATTGATTCCATATGATACACACATTTTATTCAGACACCCAAGAGAAAGTATTACTGTGAATGATATCACATATATTCTTGTTGTGAGACACCCAAGAGTAAGTGTCACTATTATAAAATCTTGTAAGTCTTACTAACTATATACAAATCTACTCCATATGATGATGATGCAACAGTGACGTGTGTGTATCAATACACTGTTCAACAATTGACAAAATAGGAGTCGATAAACATAATAGTTCATCACGGCTACATTAAGACCGGCTATTACACGGCTATTTCACGAGTGTACCAGCGCAGATGATGCAGGATGACATTGGTGGTGCAGCTTGTTGTTTGCACCGCAGCCTCTTCTCAGCGGCATGCTGGTGTCTAATTTAGTCAGCCCGACCAATGCCTCTGTATACAGTCTAACGCTAAGCAGTACGAATTTCAACCATTGTTTCCCAGTCTTCAGATCTGATGCCATAGGCCTTCGTGTCGCACATACAGACGTCCTTGAATCTGGGGGCTGGGTTTCGGCAAACGGCCGCATTCCATGCGCGGTACGTGGCCCAGCCAGCGAGACGTCTCTGGTTCAATAGTGAATACATTCTGGGGATCTTACCACGGTCCAGTATGTCGCAGGTTTTGACACGGTCCTGCCTGGTGATACCGAAGATGCGATTGAGGCGGCGCTCCTGGCGCATCTAAGTCGTCCGCGATTCGCTGCCGTAGAGAAGGGTGCTCAGCACACTGGACTGGTAGACTGTCACCTTAGTGTTCTCAGTGAGCATCTTCTTTTCTCATACTCGTTTGGTAACCTTTACCATAGTGACTGATATTAGTAGATATTATTAGTAAACGAACACAACTTATCAATAAGTCTTCCCTTAGCTGCATGTAATATTGACATAATACATCCCTGGAAAAGAAGACTGGATGTCCCTAGTTGAGTCCATCACTTTTATTGAACACGAAAAGTATTTCCTGACATTAGCCAAATGCTCAGTTTAATTAAAATTTAATGTTCACCTAAGAATTTATTCACCTTATTTGTAAATATATATACAAACATTTATATGATTAAGCAAATCCCGTTTCATTTGTTGATTTCTCAGCTAAAAATATTTATTGCATATGTGCTTATTCTGCACAAGTAGTAACCTGATAATTAGAAATTTACTAGCTATATGTAATATTTACATATATTCATATGTTTAACCAAATTCATTTAGCCCACTTATGTGTGCGTGTGTGTATGTTCGTGCGTGCGTGTATGCATTTGCGTGCTCACATTCATGCATGTTTGCGTGTGTTTTTATGTATTTGTCTTTAACCAAACTGTGCTTTTATTACGGTTGAAATTGTCGTTTTAGGACATTTTTCCCCAGTGGAAATTCACCAAATTCAGCACTGACTTGCCCATACCATTATGCTAATCTTGATCACGTTTAATTAAGTCGCTTTGGTGATAAGCAACATTTCGTAAATATATCCGTTTCGCGTGCCTCTGGTACGGAAATGCGGGACATCAATGTTTTTGACGACCCACAAAACTATGGATACTCGCTACAGTGTACGTGCGCTTTTGAAATACGACTCCAAACGTCTGCTCATGGCCTAAATTATGATGGCAGACACTTTAAGTAGGCCACTTCATTTAAAATAAACCCCGATGCGCTCGTTCCTATGCTCTTTGTTGTGTCAGGGCATGTGATTTACCCCCCCCCCCCCTAATCCTCCATGTGTGTATGTATTTTAGATGGCCAATGTAGTGCCTAGAACGTTTTTTTTAAATAAAATGTCGATACGGCATCCGTTCTGTCGCCGTCGTCAGGGGTGTGGAAGGATGTGGGAGTTGGGATGTTGCTCCTAAACATTGGAGAGCAGTGAGAGGTTGGGATCAACATGCATGGGATATATATTGACTGATGGGAGACTATCCAACAACACAAGTGGGTGGTGAGAGCGTCACACTTCAACCACACACCCCTTTGTCGTGTTGTCGACTGAACCTAGACGGGGCGACCGCTTTAGGGTAAAAGCGTTGGGTCAGACCACTAGATAAACGTGCCCTCTTTCACGAGGTGCAACCGAGTGTTTTATCGAGTTACTCAAGCTGTTAGACCCGTACTCGTACCGAGGGATAACATTATTAAAGTTGTTTCGTTAGACCGGAACATTTGCCGTGTCGTCTTAAGAAAAGTCAAGGATATTCGTTTCGAAGGAAAGCGTGCTCTGGTCACAGGGGCGGGCAAAGTTAAGGTTACTGGTGACGTTGTTTAGCATATTATGTTACATTCATGAGCAAATGTTTTCTGAAAAAAAATCGTAAGGGCTGGATGCAGCACTGCACACACACACACACACACACACACACACACACACACACACACACACACACACACACACACACACACACACACACACACACACACACACACACACACACACACACACACACACACACACACACACACACACACACACACACACACACACACACACACACACACACACACACACACACACACACACACACACACACACACACACACACACACACACACACACACACACACACACACACACACACACACACACACACACACACACACACACACATACACACACACACACACACACACACACACACACACACACACACACACACACACACACACACAGTTAAGCCTGTTGGTAGTAAGCTAGATAACATACGTCTCGAATGTAGTAACTCACCAAAAAGTTCTGACTTCCGGCTGTGCTGGACCATGTCAATGATATTAGTGTAGTAAGAGATTCCAAAGTAAATACAGTACTAATTGATGCTTGGTTCGAACAAGCTATCAATTGCTACATATTGGAATGTAGCATGACACGTGGGCGTTTCTCCTGTGCATGTACTGCTTTTTATTCATTTCTGTTGTGATTTTAATGATACTTTGTACCTGGTACCCTTGTATCATGACATTGTGAACTTCGTTTCGTGTGAGGACAATTTATGTGGCCCTCACCCCCTGTACTCTGAGCAGATTTCCATCGTATGTGTATGTGGATAAATCTCCCATAATAATACAATTCTGTTTATTTACTTCCCTGATTTTCTCTCTCGTCTATGTATCATTCTCATTAAAGGTTCACCCACGAATATCGTCGATTTTCAGATTTCTTTCTCTATCACTGCCTTCATCAAATGTTTGAACTTGTGAGATCAAACATTTCTTTTGCGGTCCACACTAAGCACTTAAAGTTAGTGTTATCATTGCAGGGATCGGATATGGTATTGCAAAGGCCCTGTCAGCCGGAGGGGCTGAGACATTTGCTTTGAGTCGGACACAGGCAGACTTGGATCGATTGAAAACTGAGGTACCTGTTTTGTTTTCCATGTTAGCCATTCCAAATATGTAATAACTGTAACGGTAAAGTTGGTTGCCATGTGTGTTAATGTTGTTTTATAATCCTGATATTCGCACGGTTTGTGTCGACTTGGTTGATTGGGCAGCAACAAGGAAAGCCGTCGAAGATATGGGACCAATCGACCTTTTGGTGAACAACGCAGCTATTACAAGGGTCATAAAGTTCTTAGATCTCGAGGAAGCTGACCTAAAAAAGTATGAAGTTGTTTTAACCTTACCGATGTCTTTACACATGTAGTTATTTTGTTCACTCAGGTGCCTTTGCCATCAAGACTGTACAATAAAACGGCATGTTATATATACCAGTCGATCTGTTGGTGAACAACGCAGAATTCTAATGGTCACAAAATTCTTAGAGATCGAGGAAGCTGAACTGAAAAAGTATGAAAATGTTTTCACTTTGAAATTGAAAAACGTTTATTGAATAATCTTTATTGTCCATATAATGGCGAAGGTAGTATGTATATTGTTCTTTGGGCTTGCATGTGACACAAGTAGAACATGCAGAGCGCAGTTACGCAGTGTCTAGAGCATCGACTCTCAACCGAGAAAACCCGGATTCGAATCATGTGCTTCCGTGTGGAATCTTGGGCAAGTTCACTGTAGTTGCTCCGGTTAACTCAGCTGTGTGAATGAGTACGTGGCTATATACAGTGGTGGATATCTGAATAAGAATAGTAATCGCGCATTAATTGCAACGTTGCTGAATGCTTTTCAGAGAAGTCGAGATGGTATTCGATTGAACATGACTGGATACTACACTATATAAGAACCTTCCATTCTTAGAACGTATATAGCATGTATAAACTTTTACACAAATGATGCATGTTTGTAATTATTACGCATCATTCAACTGCAACGTCCCTACACATCCCTACACGTCCCTACACGTCCCTACACGTCCCTACACGCACACACACGCAGTTACATATTTACCGATTTCTTAGCGCATGTGTGTTATCTTGTTCACGTAGCAATGTTTTTGTCATCGGGACTTTACACTAACATTATGCATAGATACATAGGTGTGTGTGTGTGAGTATTTTATTGCGTGCGTGCATGCGTGCGTGCGTGTGTGTAATGTCCAATATTTTTTATTCTTATCTGACTTCATTCAATAGCCCCACCTCCCCATGCCAGAATTGTGCAAGTGTGCATATGATATGATTTAAACCAGACAAAAATTAAGTATGCTCTCAAGCGCTACAAGATGATTGGACATTTTGTTTCTGGTCGCTAATTACTAAAATAAAATTGGTGCACAGTTAAGAGATGTGAATGTCCCGTGCGCATACTTAGTTAATCACTGCAATTTAACGTAGATAGTTTGCTATATATAGCTTCTAACATAACTGCATTGTCAGGTTAAAAAAACATGAAAGCAGGCGCAAGTGAGTCCTCCGTTTATATTAGGTAATAATAATATCGTAATTAAATTAATTTGCATTTTATTTCAGAACGTTTGATGTCAACGTCAATGCGGTTGTAAACGTGTCCCAGGTTAGACATATTCGTTCTAACATACCATACACATAATAACGCGTTTGTGGTGTGTGCGTTCATGCGGCGTGGGAGTGTATGTTTTTAGAACTGTTGTTGCGTATGTATGTGCACGCTTTATTGTTTAGTGCATCTAGTAATATTATTAATTGGTGTGTCACGAATCTAGTTTGCCAATTACTATGCTTTCACTGACACTGATAATGTTCTTAATAATATACTTAATAATACACACGTGCAGACTCTCTGTCTGTGTGCCTGTCTAGGTGTCTATCTGTTTGTCTTTCTGCCTGTATGTATGTGTGCCTGCCTCTCTGTCTGTCTGTATGTCTGTCTCTCTGTCTGCATGCATGCCTGCCTGCCTGCCTGCCTGCCTGCCTGCCTGCCTGCCTGCCTGCCTGCCTGCCTGCCTGCCTGCCTGCCTGCCTGCCTGCCTGCCTGCCTGCCTGCCTGCCTGCCTGCCTGCCTGCCTGCCTGCCTGCCTGCCTTCTTTCTGTCTATGTCTCACACTCACATAATTTACAACAGGGTGTGTCGCCGACGACTGACATAATATCAGGACATTTTTATTCAGCCTTTTCAGGTAAGTACGTAGGTCTATATTCATCAATATGCACCCCAAAAGGCAAAGGCGGCTAGGCAATATTTCTACAATAATATTAAATACTATTATAATTATTAGTACGCTATGGCATATATATATATATACCTGATCTACTGGTGCAACATATTATTCCTTACATATGCACATAAACATAACCCGGATAAAATGTGACGCCCAAATAAATGTAAACGCGACAGTCGTAGTTAAATATATTCCCCTAGATACGCGCACGCGCAGAAACGTCGCCCGGATATTATTTAACGCCCGGATAAATGTAAGCACGACACCGGCCTCGGGCCGAGAGGTCTGAGCTGGCTGGGTCGCCGTCGTGAGGTGTGTGGAAAGATGTGGGAGTTGGGTGGTTGGTCCTAAACATTGGAGGGCGCAGAGGTTGGCATCAACATAGGTGGGGAAAAGTGTTGATAGGAGGCGGGAGATACCTAGAGTATCATAACGGAGGGAGGCTATCCCCCAACCTAGGTGGGAGGTGACATCGTCAGACCTTAACCACACACCCCTCTGTCGAGTCGTCGACTGAACCGAGACAAAGTAGAGCGACCGAGTTAGAGTGAAAACGTTTTGTCAGACCACTAGATAAACTTACCCTCTTTCATGAAGTGCATCCGAATGTTTTATTGAGTTACTCAAGCTGTTAAACGCGTACTCGTACAGAGGGATAATTAAAGTTGTTACATTAGACGTGAACATTTGCCGTGTCGTCTTAAGAAAGCCATGGATATTCGATTCGATGGAAAGCGTGCTCTGGTCACCGGGGCGGGCAAAGGTAAGGCTACTGGTGATCAGTTATTGTCTGTGCAAAAGTCGTACGCATGCACGCACACACGTACACACACACACACACACGTACACACACACACAAACACACACGCACACACACACACACACACACACACACAAACACACACACACACACACACACACACACACACACACACACACACACACACACACACACACACACACACACACACACACACACACACACACACACACACGTACACACACACAAGTACACACACACACACACACACACACACACACACACACACACACACACACACACACACACACACACACACACACACACACACACACACACACACACACACACACACACACACACACACACACACACACACACACACACACACACACACACACACACACACACACACACACACACACACACACACACACACACACACACACACACACACACACACACACACACACACACACACACACACGTACACACACACAAGTACACACACACACACACACACACACACACACACACACACACACACACACACACACACACACACACACACACACACACACACACACACACACACACACACACACACACACACACACACACACACACACACACACACACACACACACACACACACACACACACACACACACACACACACACACACAAACACACACACACACACACACACAGTGGGGGATGCAGCCAGACACTGCGAGGAAGCTGTTTGTTAGAACAGGCCCGAAGATGCATGTTGGAGCTGTAACACAGACCAGTGATGTAGCTGGCGACTACTGGGGCACACTGCCGGAGGAACGTTTCTCGTGAAACACTGTGACCGAACGCCCTGCCAAAAGTACTAAAAGACTATCGCAGTTCACCCGTGAAAATCAGACTCGGTGAATAACTCGGTTGCTGTGTATAAGCCGCCGCCGTCTGAACCTATCGTTCTGACATTTATAATATATCGATTACAATTCGATTGCTGTAATAGCCGCCGCCGCCGTCTGAAAGTATCGTTCTGCCATTTAGAATATGTCGGTTACAATTCGGTTGCTGTAATAGCCGCCGCCGTCTGAAAGTGTCGTTCTGCCATTTAGAATATGTCGGTTACAATTCGGTTGCTGTAATAGCCGCCGCCGCCGTCTGAAAGTATCGTTCTGACATTTAGAATATATCGGTTACAATTCGGTTGAGATTTATAACTGGGTAGTATTTAGCAGACATAGCCATACATTGTGTATTAGATCTTGTATTGGTAGGGTTTTCCGCGTATAATAAACTGTGAAAACGTATAATCTGACTTATCATTAGTATGATTGAGTGAGTGAACGTGTGCCCGTATGCTTCCCTGCCGACCCCTCGCCGCAATCGCTACCCTAGTGTAGTAAGAGATTCCAAAGTAAATACAATGCTAATTAATATTCACATTTCAAGACGATATCACTTGCTACATATGTGTGAATAGTATAACATATTTTTATATCATGTGCTAAATAAACGACGCGTAAGTAAAGAAATATATTTTATTACAATTCCTCGGCGTGAATACATTCTTTGCTCGTAGATCTCTTCATATAGTCTAGGCTCAAAATCTCAAAACGGCTCTAGAAATCACGTTAGGGGTACCTAAATGTTAAAAGCTATCATCCATGCCAGGATTAATATATTACCTTTACTGGTTATAACCAGCCCGGGTGACACTTTCTATTGTGATTTTTAATGCGTAGTGAGCTATTTTGTGAAAATGGATGCATGGCTTTTTTGAAGGTTTTTCACATAATCGGCTATAATTATATGGGAATTTGACATGGCTAAGGGATGCAATGGGACAAAGTCCCACCATGCAACACATACTGGGCTTGAAATGTCGAGTATGACCCTATACCAGATGACGTCAACAAATACATACAAATCTCGCAACATTTATCTTCAAACACAGTCGGTCGGTGGCTCAATTGAACAGGCTACAAAAATAGACACGCTTGAAGAGGATCTCTTGGTTCACCTGAACCTGGTTACCGCCAACACGCACGATTTATCTTGACTGAAGTATGGCAGCTTGAATGAATATTGCATGACATATTTATTCGTCATGGATCTTCTGGCCAACGGCCTTCACGCAATCCTCATCAACAGTAAAGCTGGTATGCACACCGGCCATGATGCTCCGCAGGGTTGAGTTGTTGCCAGATGAACTTCTGTCCGCCAGCTCCAGTAATAAAGTAAAACAAAACTATGGACACTGACTACAGTGTACGTGCGCTTTTGAAATACGACTCCAAACGTACGCTCATGACTTACATTATGATGGCAGAGGGCTTTGAGTAGGTCATTGCATTTAGAACAAACCCCGATGGGCTCGTTCCAATATTCTTTGTTGTGTCAGGGCATGTGATTTATTCCACCCCTGGACCATGTCAATGATACTAATGTAATAAGAGTTTCCAAAGTAAATACAATTCTAATTGAAGTTTGGATTGAAGAAGCTGTTGCTACATATCTATATGTGGCATGACACATTTATTGTTGTATTACTTTTCTCCTGTTAGTAGTTTATAATGTCTTATATCTACGTACTTCGTGGGCGTTTATCCTGAGCATGTGCTGCTTTTTGATTCCTTTCTGTTGTGACGTCAATGGTACTTTGTACCTGGTTTCCCTGTGGCTCATATATCATGACACTAATTTATGTGAGGAAAGTCTATGTGGTCCTCAACCCTGTACTCTGAGCAGATTTCCATCGTGCGTGTCCGTGAATATATATCCCGTAATAATACAATTCCGCTTACTTACTACGTTGATAGCATTCTATATGTTTTTCTTTCAGGTCTATTCACCATTCTCATTAAAGGTCCACCCACGAATATTGTCACTTTTCATGTTTCCTTCTCTATCACTGCCTTCAGTGTAGCTCCTTCTTTGGCTTCTGTCCGTATCGTTGTTGTCATCCCCCCTGTCATATTCGCTCCCACCACCTCAACTCTTGTTTTCTATTGATGACAGTCTGTGCAGATGTTGAGTACATTTAGCTTACACAATGAAGGCACGTGATGTGTCTTCATCAAATGTTTGAACTCGTGAGCTCAAACATTTCGTATGCGGTCTATATTAAGAACTAGTGTTATCATTCCAGGGATCGGATATGATATTGCAAAGGCTCTGGCAGCCGGAGGGGCTGAGACGTTTGCATTGAGTCGGACACAGGCAGACTTGGATCGATTGAAAGCTGAGGTACCTGTTTTGTTTTCTATGTTAGCCATTCCATGTTGACATTTCCACAAAAAAGTTCCAGCAAATATGTAATCAGTGTAATGATAAAGTTGGTTGTTATGTGTGTTAACGTTGTTTTAGAATCCTGATATTCGCACGGTTTGTGTCGACTTGGCCGACTGGGCAGCAACAAGGAAAGCCGTCGAAGAAATCGGACGAATCGATGTATTGGTCAACAACGCAGCCATTGCAATATACACAACGTTCTTAGATCTCGAGGAAGCTGACCTGAAAAAGTATGAATTATTTTCACGTTACCGATGCTTTTGCACATATAGTTATTTTGTTCACGCTGATGTGCCTCTGTCATCAAAACTGTACACTACCACGGCATGTTATGTATATATATATATATATATATATGGGACCAATCGATTTATTGGTGAACAACATAGCCTTTCTAACGATCAAAAAATATTTTTAGACATCGAGAAAGCTGAACTGGAAATGTTTTCACTTTGAAATTGAAAACGTGTATCGAAAAATCTTTATTGTCCATACAATGGTCAACGCAGTATGTAAATTCCGTGCGTGTGTAATGTCCCAAGGTTTTTGTTCTTAGCTGACATAATTCAAAAGCCTTCCGCCTCCCCCTGCCAGAGTTGTACAAGTATGCACATGATGTGATTTAAACCAGACACAAAATAAGTACGCCATCTAGCGCTACAAAATGGTTGGACAATTTGTTTCGTGTAGTTAATTAATAAAATAAAATTGGAGCACAGTTAAGAGATGTGAATGTCCCGTGCACATACTTAGTTAATCACTGCAATTTAACATGGTTAGTGTTATATATATAGTACATTGTCGAGTTCAGAAAACATCAAGGTAGGCGTAAGTGAGTCCTCCGTCTATATTAGGTAATAATAATATCGTAATTAAATTAATTTGCATTAATTTCAGAACGTTTGATGTCAACGTCAATGCGGTTGTAAACGTGTCCCAGGTTAGATATATTCGTTCTAATATATCATACACATAATAACGCGTTTGCGGTGTGTGCGTTCATGCGGCGTGGGGGTTTATTTTTTAGAATTGTTGTTGTGTATGCATGTGCACGCTTTATTGATTGGTGCATCTAGTAATATTATTAGTATTGGTTCCATTACGACATAGGATGCTTCACGAATCTAGTTTGCGAATTTCTATGCTTTCACTAACACTGATAATGTTCTTACGTGAATACAATATAATAATAATAAACACATGCAGATTCTGTCTGTGTGTCTGCCTGTCTGCCTGTCTGCCTGTCTGCCTGTCTGCCTGTCTGCCTGTCTGCCTGTCTGCCTGTCTGCCTGTCTGCCTGTCTGCCTGTCTGTCTGTCTGCCTGTCTGCCTGTCTGCCTGTCTGTCTGTGTGTATGTATGTATGTATGTATGTATGTATGCAAGTATGTATGTATGTATGTATGTATGTATGTTGTGCTGCCCGCCCGCCCATGATGCATACATGTATGTATATGTATATAATATATATATATATATTATATTATATATATATCTTTGTACTCTCTCTCTCTCTCTCTCTCTCTCTCTCTCTCTCTCTCTCTCTCTCTCTCTCTCTCTCTCTCTCTCTCTCTCTCTCTCTCTCTCTCTCTCTCTCTCTCTCTCTCTCTCTCTCTCTCTCTCTCTCTCTCTCTCTCTCTCTCTCTCTCTCTCTCTCTCTCTCTCTCTCTCTCTCTCTCTCTCTCTCTCTCTCTCTCTCTCTCTCTCTCTCTCTCTCTCTCTCTCTCTCTCTCTCTCTTCTCTCTCTCTCTCTCTCTCTCTCTCTCTCTCTCTCTCTCGTTTCTCTCTCTCTCTCTCTCTCTCTCTCTCTCTCTCTCTCTCTCTCTCTCTCTCTCTCTCTCTCTCTCTCTCTCTCTCTCTCTCTCCCTCCCTCTCTCTCTCTCTCTCTCTCTCTCTCTCTGTCTCTCGCTCTCCCTGACGCTCTGTCTGTCTGTCTGTCTATGTTACTCTCTGGCTCCCTGTCTGTCTGTCTGCCTATATATATATATGTATATATATATATATATATATATGTATATATATATATATATCCCTCTGTGTGTGTCTCTCTCTTTCATTGATTCTCTGACTGACTGACTGACTGACTGACTGACTGAATCACTCACTGACTGACTCACTGACTGACTCATATATATACCCCTCTCTCTCTCTCTCTCTCTCTCTCTCTCTCTCTCTCTCTCTCTCCTCTCTCTCTCTCTCTCTCTCTCTCTCTCTCTCTCTCTCTATTTATATATATGAGCATATTATCGTGAGCATGAGTGCGTGAGTGCGTGAGTGCGTGAGTGCGTGAGTGCGTGAGTGCGTGAGTGCGTGAGTGCGTGAGTGCGTGAGTGCGTGAGTGCGTGAGTGCGTGAGTGCGAGAGTGCGTGAGTGCGTGTGTATTTATTTAACTTCTATGTTTCAAAGGTAGTGGCAAAAGGCATGATTGCCAGAGGCAAAGGAGGTGCCATAGTCAACATTTCTTCCATTACTGGTCACAAGGCTCTACCGGGTTGTCCTTCGTATTGTGCCTCTAAAGGGGCAATTGAAATGCTCACAAAGGTGATGACCTTGGAACTTGGTCCACATCAGGTAAGTCAAATCTATAAAGAAGAACACAATTCTTTGTTCAAACGTTACGTTAAGTATGTATATTATTAAGTTATTATTGTAGACGGGATACTATTTGACAACACGCTAAAGGTTTTTTGGTTTCCTAAAAAAATTCAAGTAAGTGAAACAAATTTGCTTCATGTCATAGTATAATGTTGGTGTATTTAAATGTGTCCACACCTTATTCTGCAAAGCGGGATTCATAATCAATTATTAAATTATTTGTTTGTCGTACTTTATGAAGAAAAAAAAATTATTTCACGGAAATATTTACTTTTAAATTGGTTGTAACGGTGTATTATTCCAAAGATTTTTATTCATAGCCATGCTTTACCCTACAAAATGTGTCACGGTTTTAAATGTATACACATCCTGGTGTCATTGGCGACTTGTAATTACCCTACACCTTCTCGTTCATACAATCTAATACTTGTCCACTGTTGTATTTGTTTTATTCAAATTGTATGTATACAACGCTATTTTACCTAACTATACATATTTGCTATTCATTTTTTATAGGTCGGCGTGACACAAATGACAAAAAATATTACGCTAATCACAAAAAATGTGATGCTAATGACGTTTCTGGTAATATTGTGTCAACGAGACCGAAGCGTTTTATTATTAGCAACTATTTCTTGGTGGGATCGTTCATACACACTGAATACACATTATAGAGATTTGGGTAAACTATATCGCTTTAGTTTGACAGATCTAGATGCCGTTCTCCTGTGACATACTCCACGAGGACAAGTGTAAACACTTCAAAACCTGTTTGCTTTTTCTGCATATGACTATTCATCATTGTAGTAATGTTTTTCGACGCTGTTATCTCTTATCTATCATTCTGAGTACGCCTGCACTCAAACGTACTCAGGCTACATCTTCATAGCCTAAATCATAGTCAAGTTTTTCTCTGTTTACTTCGAACGCATAAACAACTTACGTTTTGACATGTACAAGGAATACCATGTATAATTAGGCACCGTATAATTGTTTTCACGCAGAAATGTATGGGCGAAATGAAATACCTCGAAAAAAATCGAACATCTCCATTGGTCAAATAGGCACAACTGAAATTACTCGCTTGGAACTTGCATAAAAAAATGGCGATACGCAGTGCTCTTGTTTTAGGCATCAACAAAAAATCAGTTGTTCAGTTTGTCTCAGATGTTGCTGACATCACCACAGGCAATACCGCTGAGCGCGCCCTATCCTTTAGCACGACGAGGTGCAGTGCGGCTTGTTGTTTCAGACTGTACATGAAATTGTCTTTGCTGGATTCAGTAGTGTGAAAAACAGGATTTAATTTAGATAGGATTAGAAAGTATTGACGGAAACCGTAACTTTGTACGACGCGGACATTGACAATAGTAGCATCTTAGTAATCCTGGCACCGGAAATGCATCAAAAGATCAAAGGTTTTTGCCATTTTTATTGACAGGACATGCATCTGCCATTTTCTAATTAACTAATTTATTTATTTAAAAAATAGAAGAAAAAAAATTCTACGAATCTCTACAGCACGCTGTGGCTGAGAGCGATTGCTTTCTTTTGTGCATCGTCTTTGATCCACTTTGCCAGAGTAAAGTTTACGAAACGTTTGAAATTTAACCATCGGTCCCAACGTTGAGCCGCTGTCTCCGCAGGTTCGGCTGCAAACACAGGCAATCCTTCGTGTTCCATGACTGCTAGGAGTATTTGCAATCCTCATTAGCAATTTATTATGTTGCCATTTACATTAACACGTGTGGGAAAGAAACCAAATTTGATTAAGTCGCAATTGACATCATGGCTGCACCATGCCAGTACAACAGCAACAAGTTACGCTGAAACCATAATTTCGTTGCCCAGTGTTGGAGACGTGCTCATATGCATGTCAAGGAAAAAGAGCATTCGACAGATAACTGCAGGGTCTAGGTCATAAAAGCTCTAAGCGCTTATGGGTCAAACATCGGGGACGTGTCTCAAAATGTCAGCCATCTGGAACTGCGCGATTTTATTGACTCCCGTAATGAAAAAATATGTTTTGACTAAACATTAGCGTGAAATTGTTGATTGTATTTTTCAAATAGTCAGATTGTAATAAATAAATTAGCTGTATATGCCCATAGCAGTTCTTTATTTCCCGTCAATCGTTAACATGTTATAGATCTTATGCGAATGTTAGCGCTGCATCCAATAAGTGTCCTGATTTAAACGTGTTTTATTTATATCAGTGTAACCATAACGTTGTAGATTCGCGTCAACAATGTGAATCCAGGTTTAGTGATGACAGAAGACTTGACTAAACGAGCGTGGGCTGCTGGTCTTACTAAGCTTGAGCCAATGATTAAGCGAACGCCACAAGGAAAGTTGGCAGGTAAACAAATGTGTCAGCACTGTTGAGACCATTGTGAATTGTCAGTTGGTATAATCTGTTGGTATTTCAAAAGACATTAATATACTTATTCTTAATGCATCGTTGTTATTACGCTGATATAACAATCATTGTTCATAATATCTATATATTGTTTTCTTTCATTGTGTGTGCGTGCGCGACTGCGCCCGTGCGAGCGTGCATGCGTGTGTCCGTGTGTTCGTATGTTATGCATGCATGTACGTACGTATGTAGGCATGCATATGTGCGTGCGTGCGTGCGTGCGTCCGTATGTTATGCATGTATGTATGACTATGTATGTATGTATGTAGGCTTGTGTATGTATGTATGTATGTGTGTATGTATGTAGGTATGTATGAATGTATGTATGTATATACGTACTTGCGTATACATGGGTGTGTGTGTACGTGTGCGTGCGTGCGTGCGTGTGTGTGTGTGTGTGTGTGTGTGTGTGTGTGTGTGTGTGTGTGTGTGTGTGTGTGTGTGTGTGTGTGTGTGTGTGTGTCGCGTGTTTGTATGTTTCACACACTAAATGGCATCAGAGCAGCAGAAGTCATTCAAATGTGTTTGTTTCTTTGCAGAAGTGGAGGATGTCGTGAATGCTGTGATGTTCTTGTTGAGTGACCAGGCCGACATGGTCAACGGCGTTTCTCTGCTTGTAGACGGTGGTATGATGGCTGTCTAGAACCATTGATGGCATGTCTACGCGTGTGAATCGAATTCTGTCGTATTCTTTGCAAATACACATTATCGATGTGTTATTATAATAAATGTAAACATGTAACAATTAATGATTGAGCGGATTTACTATTCAGTAGAAGATTGAAGACACTATGTTTCTGTGCGATCTGGTTGGTGCTGAACCTGCCATTGACGAGACCTTCTTCTACCGCGTTATTCCACGTAGCTGCTTTTGTAGATTAATTGACTACTGCATATATTGGAAATATGAATATGAAACATATTGTATAGCTAGGAAACTTGCATATATCACACATTCGAGATAATACTGTATATTATATCTTAACATAATAGTAACATACTTATATTGCTGCAAATATAGGATAACAACTATTCACGATGTTTTGCATTTGAATGTATAATAAATTAAGTAATACATTAAAGATTATGATTCTGTTTAACAATTATTCCATATATATAAAGTTAACTTTCGGTAATGCATAACTACTGTCGATAGCAATGCAATATATATATATATATATATATATATATGTGCAGTGTATATATATATATGTATATATATATATGTATATATATATACATATTATATATATATATATATATATATACAATGATATGTAAAGGCAAGTTTTCATATAGAGCTGTGTCAAGTTCTTAGGACTGCTTAAACCGCTTTACACCTTACTTCCAGGCAGACCTGTTCAATCGAACATCATCTCGATTTCTCTGGGAAGCATTCAGTCACGCTATAATTAATGCGCGAAGACTATTCCTAAAATTATCCACCACTATCTAAAGTACTCATTCATACAGCCGAATGAACTGGAGCAACGTAGAGTGAATGAACTTGCCAAAGTTTCGACAAGACAGCGCAGGATTCGAACTTAGGTTTTCTCGATTGTGAGTCCAAAGCTCTGACGACTAAGCCACTGTGCTCCACACACGCACACGGACGCTCGCAAGCACGCACGCACATACACACGCACGCACGCATGCACAAACAAACATACATAATTATAGGAAACAGTTAGTGTATATCTTTCTCCGGAATTGTGCTGTCGAAAGTGACTGAAATAAATAATTAATTGTATAGCTGTGATATATCAAATTACAGTATGATTTGTGTCTTACATTCTGGCTTATGAGATATTTAATGTGTTCGATATAGAATTAGTTTTATTTTCAGAATTGCAATTGGGTTTTTAATTATTGACTGATCAATTATTACTTATACTGTAAAAGGGAAACGTAGTCCTAATTATTTAGGTATGGTCAATGGCCTTGGTGGGAAATGACCCGGGGAACATCCGAGGGGAAATCCTACCTTGTTTTCAATAGTGTTTTGTTTGATAGACAGACATTCATGGTGTGGCCGTGTCGAGCAAATTGCATGTACATTTCAGATAGTCGATCAAAAGTCGTAGCCATTTATTTTTTTAATATACAATAAAAGATTGACGTATAGCATCCAAGTCTACAAAAATTACAAACTAAATGCAACGTATCATCTGACAGGAACCTAAATACGGACAATAAAGCAGGCATCACTTACTTCACGTTTAAACGGGCATTATACGAGCCGATTAAAATTATCGTAATTGTTCTCATGCAATAACAGCGCCTTTGAACGAGTCTTCCATTGTTCCCATCTTGATGCGAGAGATCCAGCATTGTCCCAAATAAAAAGGAATGTTATGCCAAAGTTTCTTATCAGGTAGAAATAGCACGCGCCGTTGGGGTCAGCTGCAACAGGCAGTTCCGTCTGCACACTAATGGACCGGCTAGGACACATACAATGATTAGATCCATCCAAGCAATAGTAACGGATATATGCTTTGACATACATACAGAACGACATACACCGACTCTCTGTTTTTGAACATAGATAACATGTTGCATTTCGCAATTAAATTACAAAGACTCATTTAGATTTACTGGTGGGAAATCTTGGGCTCGGTTCATTGTCGATGTTGGTGCAGAAATTTCGGAAAATCCTGGAAGGATTGGAGAGATAAGTATTGTTATTACTTAAATACTGTTCGTAAATGACCCATTGTTGATGTGGCTAGTGTTCCGCGTATTCGCTAGGGCGCTAAATAATAGAAATAAACAAGGCAATCTAGCGTAAGGTGTAACGTTTGTGCACAGTAAACAGTCTTCTTTAAGACTACATAGTGAATACTGTAAACATAGTTGACTAAATTATTTAGAAAAGCTAATTACATTATTATTAAATAAATTCTGATTTGGCAAAGTCAAGGCAAAGATTTAACAAGATTGCCACTCAGAGAATTAACTCTAGGTGGCAGGTGGACAAGGAAGCCCTTTGGCTTATCGAGAGTCCGACCCTTTTATCTATGTGTATCCCGCCCTTCTGAAACGCTACTAGCACCCACACAATTAGCAGATAATCTGTTCCATTAATTTACAGTCCTTTGTGAAAATGAGAACTTTCTTATATCTAATCTACCCTGCTCCTTTGCTAATGTAACTTCATGTCCTCTAGTCCTTCTATCTTTCTTAAAAGATAACGTGGATAACGGCGACGTAAAAACAAATAGAGTACGCAGAAATATGCAAGACCATCTAAAATAAAGCGAAGGAGGACATCAGAAAGTACGAACAAGAGATCATACGAGAAACGATTATGTCATCAAAGAGCCTGAACAAAGCAAGAAGAACGCAGGCACTAGGCCGAGACAGACTGATTACACTTCTAGACAAGCAGGGTAGAGAAATACAAGACCAAGAAATGATCATGGAACGAATAGAGGAATTCTACACCGAGCTATATGACAGTGAACAGAGTACCATAATTCACATCGACCCGAAAGAGGTACCAGAGATAACACAATGGGAAGTGGAAGCTGCGCTAAGAAATATGAAGAATGGAGAAATAAAAGCAGGAGAAGATATCATCTCGAAGACACCAACTAAGCTGTGTACTAAATGTTTATCGGAAAGACGAATACCCACCGCTTGGAAGAACGCAAATATGATGATTATCTTCAAGAAGGGAAATAAGAGAGACCTAAAGAATTACAGACCGATATGTCTGTTATCAAACATCTACAAATTACTCACAAAGATACTAACGAATAGGCTAGAGAAGACACTCGATGAAAACCAACCACGAGAGCAAGCAGGATTCAGGAACAGGTACTCAACGACAGACCACATACACGTCGTAAACAAACTGAAAGAGAAGTGCCGATAATATAATATCCCACTCTGCATCGCTTTCGTCGACTACGAGAAGGCTTTCGACTCGGTGCAAACTCAAGCAATATTGACCTCCCTTCAAGAACAGGGGATAGAAGATGTTACATCGATCTCCTAAAAGATATCTACACCAACAGCTCGGTGACAGTCCACCTACACAAAAAGAATAACAAGATCAACATCAAGAAAGAAGTGCGACAGGGTGACACCATATCGCCCAAGCTATTTACGGCAACACTAGAAAACATATTCCTAAGACTAACCTGGGAAACCTTGAGGATAGACGGAGAATATCTCAGCCATCTTCACTTCGCCGACGACATAGTCATATGCGCTACTACACCGCAATAATTATAAAACATGCTACAGGAGCTAGCTGATTAAAGTGAAAAACAAGGTCTAAGGATGAACATCTCGAAGACAAAACTGATGCTAGAAAATGACACACCAATATATACCAACACGACATAGATAGAGAACGTTGAAAGCTACGTCTATCTGGGACAGCGATACAGTATCAGAGACAAAAACCAAGACAAGGAGATTCAACGAAGAATCACCGCCGGATGGGCAACTTTCGTCAAATACCGGGATATCTTCAAGGGTAACTTTGGAACCTGCTTGAAGAGACAAGTCTTCAACTCATGCGTACTTCCAGCGTTGATATACGGCGCGGAAACATGGGCACTCACCATCCAGGCAAATAACAAGCTAGCATCCGCACAAACAAAGATGGAAAGAAGTATGTTAAACATCACATATCGGGAGAGAAAAACAAACATCTGGGTAAGACAGATGACAAAGGTCATAGACGTCATAGAACAAATCAGAAGACAGAAGTGGGCCTGGACAGGGCACATTAGCAGACTACGAGATAACCGATGGACCTCGCGTATCACAACCTGGATACCTTACGAAGTGAAACGATCTAGAGGAACACCAGCGAGACGGTGGAGAGACGAACTAGACGACTACTGGAAGGGCACCATCTGGCAGAGGATAGCGCAAGAAAGGCTGATTTGGAAACGACCTGCTGAGGCCTTCGCTTTCCCAACCACGGGACACTACGGCTGCACAATGATGATGATGATGATGATGATATATATATATATATATAATTATATATATATATATGCCATGTTACTGAAACGTTTTTATGACAAAGGCACATCTGCGTGAACAAAATAACAACATGTGAAAAGATATCTTCTTCTTCCTCTTCATCTTTGTCCCACTTTTATGTGGGGTCGATGTATGATGACATTCGCCTCCATGTCGCTCGGTCGTACACTTCCTCCCCCGACAGTCCCTGAGATCTGCCCTCACACTGTCCAACCACCTCCTCTTCGGCCTTCCTCTCCTTCTCTTCCCTTGCACTTTCATTCCCATCGCTCTCCTTCCTACATAATCCTCCTCTCTTCTCATCACGTGTCCATACCATCTCAATCTACTTTCTTGGACTTTCTTTGATATTTCCCCCACTTTCGTTTTCCCTCTGATTCTTTCATTTCTTATCTTGTCAATCTTTGTGGCTCCGCATATCCATCGTAGCATTCGCATTTCTGCGACATCCAACTTCTTTTCCTGTGTCTTCTTTGCCGCCCATGTCTCCGCCCCGTACATCAGTGCTGGCCTTACCATTGTCCTGTACACTTTTCCCGTGATCTTCACGTTCATTCTTCTGTCACACAGCACTCCATATACTCTCTTCCAGTTCTTCCACCCGCTCTGCACGCTATGAGTGACTTCCGCATCCAATTCTCCATCATCCGCCAATGTCGATCCTAGATATTTGAATGTCTTCACTCTCTTCACTGTCTCGCCCTGTAACCGGATCTCTAGGTCATTGTTTTCGTTGCACCTCAGGCTTCTTTCTACTAATCTTTAGTCCTCGCTCTTCCATTACACTTCTCCATTCCTCGAGCTTCCTTTCCACCTTCTCTCTTCTGGTACTGCACGCCACGATGTCGTCTGCAAACAGCATACACCAGGGGGGGGGCTGTTCTTTGATGCCCCGGCCCAACACATCCATAATCAAGTCAAACAGGTAAAGACTCAGTGAGGACCCCTGGTGCAGCCCCACTCTAACGGTGGTCTTGCCTGTCAGTCCTACACTGCTCTTGACTTACGTCCTTGCGTCTTTATATGTGTCTTTTACAAGACGTACATACTTTTCAGGCACACCCTGCTCCCGCATACACCTCCAAACCTCCTGTCGTGGCACTCTATCGTATGCCTTCTCTAAATCAATGAAGACCATGTGCAGTTCCTTCTGCATCTCCCGGTGTTTAGCCATCAACTGCCTTGCTGCAAATATGGCGTCCGTTGTTCCTCTGCCCGGCATAAAACCGAACTGCTCCTCACCTATGCTTGTCTCTTCCCTCAGCCTTCTGTCAATTACCCTTTCCCAAACCTTCATGGTGTGCGACATCAACTTGATGCCTCTGTAACTGCCACATTCCTGGATGTCTCCTTTCTCCTTGAAAATAGGCACGATGACACTGTCTCTCCATTCCTCTGGCATTTTCTCTTGTACGGATATCTTCTGCATCAGATCCCATAACATATCGACCCCCTCTTCTCCCAAACTCTTCCAGACCTCCACTGGAATTCCGTCTGGTCCCATCGCCTTCCCAGTTTTCATTCTTTTCAGTGCCACCTCTACTTCCTCCCTGATAATTCCTGGTGTTAAGCCTTCATTTGGCACTCCATCGTCAATGACTGCCCTCGGGTTCTCTACGTTTAGCAGATTATCGAAATATCCTTTCCACCGATCCTTGATCTTATCCTGTTCCCATAGAACCACTCCTTGTCCATCCTTTATCTGTCTTAACTGTGTGAAATCTTTGGTCGATTTGTCGCGAGCCTTTGCTATTCTATATATCTTTCTTTCTCCCTCCGGTGTTCCCAGCTCCCCATACACCTCGTCCATTGTCTGTGTCTTTGATCTTGCTACTTCTTTCTTTGCCTCTTTGTTTGCCTGCTGGTAGCTGTCTCTGTCTTCATGCTTTCCTGATGTTTCCCACTTCTTCTTAGCCTCTTTCTTAGCTCTTATCGCATCCTTCACCTCATCATTCCACCACCATGTCTCCTTGTCCCCAGGGGGTTTCTTTCCTGTTGCCATGCCCAGCACTTCCTTTCCCGCTCTCAATATCACCTTGCTGTTCTCCTCCCACCATTCCTGTACGTTTTCCAACAATCTCCTTTCCTCCAACACTTTCTCCCTAAACTGCGTCTTTGAGCCCTCTTCTTTCAATCTCCACCACTTGATCTTCGGTGTCACCTGCTCTGGTCTTCTTTTCTTACTACACTTAATCTCCCAGTCCATCACCAGTACTTTGTGTTGTGCCGCCACACTTTCCCCGTTTATGACCTTGCAGTTTTTAGCTTCTTTCAGATGGGATCTTCTACACATTAGGAAATCTATTTGACTTTCTCTTCCTCCACTCCTGTAGGTCACCAACTGGCCCGCTCTCTTCTCGAAGAAAGTATTCCCTATCGCCAAATCAAATGCCATCGCAAAGCCGACTACCCTTTCGCCTTCCTCGTTCCTCTCTCCTACTCCCCAGCCACCGTGTATCCTCTCAATCTCTACTCATTCCCACGTGACCGTTTAGGTCTCCGCCTACAATCACCCTTTCTCCCTCTGGTATCGATCTGAGCTCTTGATCCATCTGTCTCCAGAAGGTTTCCTTCTCCACTTGGGGGGCGTACGCGCATATGATGTTAACCACCGTCTCACCTAAGCCTAGTTTGACACTCATCAATCGATCGTTCCTTCTGCTCACACTCACTAGGCTATCCTTAAGTTCTTTGTGTAGCACTACCCCCACCCCATTTTGCCTTCGCTCATCTGTTCCACTATATAGCAACTTGCAGTTTCCTCCCAACTCTCTCGCTTTGTCTCCCTTCCACCGAGTCTCCTGCACACACAGCACTCCCACCTTCCTCCTCTCCATCAGATCCGCCAACTACCTTCCTCGTCCACATTCAACGTCTCCACTCTCATCCGGACTAACCTCTTTAACCAGGACCGCCCAAGGCCCGGTAGCCCTTGTCCATTTTCACAGAGGTCAGGCGAGTCCTCTGCGCGTCGCTTACAGTGTAAAGATATCGGTAAGATGAAAACAATTTCATACTTTTCCAGGTCAGTTTCCTCGAGATCTAAGAACTGTGTGACCGTTATAATGGCTGCGTTGTTCACCAATAGATCTATTGGTACCATATATTCGACGGCTATCTTTGTTGCGGCCCAGTCGGCCAAGTCGCCATAAGCCGTGCGGATATCAGGATTCTGAAACAACTTTTAAGTTTTTAACATGGACCGCATACTAAATGTCTGAGATCAGAAGTTGAAATATTTGATGAAGGCACATCATGTGTATGCTGCATGTACCTATCATCTGTACATACTGTCATTATGGACAGGAGTTGCAGTGGCGGGAGCGAATATGACTGGAGAGATGACTACAACGATACGTACATTAGCCAAAGAACGAGCTACTCTGAAGGCAGTCACGATGCCGTTTATTGCTTTTCTTGAGCCCGAACCGTGCATTTAGAACTGCGTCATTCTTGAATGTAACAATAATAGGGTGGAACGAAGTCGATCCTGGTTGTCTAATTAAGATCCAACACGATGGGTAGGCTATTTGGACATTTGTAGGCGTGGTGCCTACCTTCCTTGACAGTTTGTGTAACTAGCTGTGCAGCTAATGAATGCTGCATGACAAATTTACCCATAATTGATCATCTGACCAATGGTCATCACGCAGTGGAGCTTGTATGCACACCGGTTATTATGCTCCGCAATGTTGAGTTGTTTCCAGATGAACTTCTGTCCGTCTTTCCTGTCACGATGTTGTCTTAAGTTGGTCATGTCCATTTTTTTACTTGTGTGGTATAACTCCAGTATGTTACAGCACTGATCTGTTTGTCTGGCTGGCATGGATACCAGCAAGGTCTATCGTTGCTGCACGGCTATCCCTCTTCCCCTCGCCAGACTTCGCTGGTCATCATATTGCGCATGAATACTTGCTGCATGGATTACAAGTAATGTCTTGCAGACTTAGTATAACGTAAAGAATGACCTGCAGTAGGGTTGTATCTCTGATATAGTTTCAAGATGGAAACACCAGTTTCACATGAACGACGTCTAAGTCTGGATCGCCGTCAACATATTTTGCTAATGCCATTGATTTCGCCCATTGGATCAACATCTCGCTCCTTCAAACCCGATCCAGCCATCGGGTGATCTATGCTCCCAAGAGAACATATCTAAATGTTAAAGGCACCCGATCTTTATTATCGCTTACATTTTTATCATAGTTTGTTTCCCGTACGTCGTTGCACTTCATTAGTTCAGTGTCGTTAGGAAAAGTGTTAACATCGATTTGACTGAGCGTAAACATATAAATTGGAGTGTAGTGCCTGTAAACAATATGAAAGTGGCATCACACAGGCCGTCTCCGCGTGCGTTTTCCGGGTTTGTCCTCCAGATGTCAGGCTCTGGCTTTTGTTTAGATATACTATATATATATATATATATATATATATATATATATATGTATTCATATTTCATTATGATTATCATCCATGGGTTTGCCGGCAGATGTCAGGTTGTGTCATTTGTTTAGATATATTCACATTTTGTCATATGAATACATCTTTTTAATCTTTATGAATATATCTATTCTACTTCGAAAACATACATTAAAAAAACTGCATCATTCCAGACCACGAGTGTCTTGATGATAAGAACACCAACGGCGTTTGCCACTGTATGTCTAGTAATGCCGTAGAACCTAGGGATGTCTGCGTAAATACCAGGTATCAGTGGTATTTAACATGGGTGTAAATGGGAAACATTGATTCCGTGTTTTGAGTGACTTCCCTAATTTTTGTTGTTGTATACTTTTGATATGTTTTATAGGTACCTTCAATGTAATGTTGCAATGTGTTCCATGTGAAACCATCAAAGTCCTGGACCATAAAAAGGACAACTTATTGCATGATATGACCTATCATGTTATTTTAGTAGTAGGCACAGCGTAGACTTGAGAGACGATCCTGACGAGCCCTTTTTGTAAATTTGGCAGCGTCCGCTATGGCTTTGGAATGCGATTTGGGAGGGACAGTCCCTCCCACCACCAGAACAAATGAAGCAAGATGAGATTGGTGTAGCTGCTTGGTCTTTCCACCGCATCCTCTTCTCAGCCGCATGTTGGTGTTTCTTTTCGTCAGCCCGACCAGTGCCTCTGTATACTAAGCAGTACGATTTTCAACCACTGTCTCCCAATCATCACATCTGATGCCACAGACCTTCATGTCGCACTTACAGACGTCCTTGAATCCGAGGGCTAGGTTTTGGCAAGCGGCCGCCAACCGTGCTTCGTACGTGGACCAACCAGCGGAGACGTTTGTGGCTCAGCAGTGAGTACATTCTGGGGATCCTAGTTATTGCTGATGTTCTTATTCTGCACAAGTGTAACCAGATATATATCGATTGGCTAGGTTATAAGACACACACACACACACACACACACACACACACACACACACACACACACACACACACACACACACACACACACACACACACACACACACACACACACACACACACACACACACACACACACACACACACACACACACACACACACACACACACACACACATACACACACGCACGCACATAAATGGGCTAAATGAATTGCGTGCGTGCGTGCGTGCGTGTATGTGTGTGCGTGCGTGCGTGTGTGTATGCTTGTGAGTGCACATATTCAAGCAAGTTTACGTGTGTGTTTGTGTATTTGTTTTTTTTATGAAACTGTGCCATCATTACCGTTGAAATTGCCGTTTTAGGACAATTTCCCCCAGTGGAAATTCAGTAAGAACAGAACAGACTTGCTCATACTGGTCACTGCATTAATCTTGATCACGTTTAGGTCTAATTAAGGCGTTTCGGAAATTTGTAACATTTCGCAAATGTATTTGTTCCGCGTGCCCCTGGTACGGGAAAGGTTCTTAACGACCCACAAAACTATGGACAGGCGTCTAAAATTTAGGTCGCGACCGAGGGTAAGCAACTGCTTCAGTATGTGCCTTTGACATACTCCACTGGTAGGCTCATGGCCTAAATTATGATGGCAGACGGTTTTGAGAAGGCCGCTTCATTTAAAAACAAACCCCGTTATGGGCGATCCAATATTGTTTTCGCCTCAGGACATGTGGTTTATTGCCCCCTCCATGTGCATGTCATTTAAATGGCCACTCTAGACAATGTAGTCATCCGCCCTGTCGCCGTCGTGAGGGGTGTGTCAGGATTTTAACAGGATTTAACAATATATTTAACAACATTGCCATCCAGAAAATTAAGTATATATGGCAGGTGGACAAGGAAGCCTTTTGGCTTATCGAGAGTCCAATACTTTTTTTATCAACGTGTATCCCGCCCTTTTAAGGGATGTGTCGATTTCATGTTTAAACATATTCACGCTACTAGCACCAACACAGTCAGGAGATAATCTGTTCCATATATTTAAAATCCTTTGTGAGGATGAAAATTTTCTTATATATAATCTACACTGCTCCTTTACCAATGTAACTTCATGTCATCTAGTCCTTCTATCTTTCTTAACTGAGCAAAAATGTTTCTATCAATATTTTGATAACCTTTCAATATTTTAAACACTTCTATCTGATCTCCTCTCAATCTACTGGTCTTTAGTGTTGTTAAACCACATTCTTTTATGCGTATTTCGTAACTAAGATCCTTCAGTTTTTATATGATTTTAGTTGCTCTCCTCTGTACTCTTTCTAGCATATATATGTCCTTCCTGCGATGTGGCCTCCACGCTTGAATACAATCCACTCCAGGTGATTCATTATCCTTCATAGCCCTTATTTTCTTAGCTACCATTTCCGGGGTTACAATTAATTGTCCTAAATAGTCTGATTTCGCCCCTCGAATTTAGCTCCTGGTACTCGCAGTGAACTAATATCCTGGTAAACACCGAACTAAAATAGCCATTTAGGTCGTCTGCCATTAAGAATCCCTCTGATATCGTATTTCTAGCACTATCCTCTAGAAAACCGACCATATCCTGAACTTTCTGTCTGCTCCAAACATATGCATAAAACTTCTTGCTGACTTATTTTATATTACAAGCTAGTTTTTGTTCGTAGCTTCTCTTCGAATTTCAGCTACTGGTTTAATGCTTCTTTATAAATGTTGTAGTCATCGTCATTTCCAGTACGTATATTTCTATTGCATATGACCATGGTTAAAATCTCCAATAATAATACAGTCCCTTTGTTAACTTCCCTTTTATCTCATTATCTTCTATGCTTATGTTTGGACTTCGATAAACTAACCCCATCGTTAAGGTTAAGTTTCCCGTAACTATGTTACACCAAGCATAGCCTGTTAGTCCAATTCAGCATATGATACATCAGTGGTAGCCCATGATTCGGTTATACCTATTATGTGAGGGTCAGTATCTTCTACATAATGTTTAGTTCACTTCTTTAGTTTACCATGCTCTTTGCGTTTAAACAAACACATTTATATCCTGATTCAGAACTGTTCCAGGCTGTAATTTTTTGATTTATTTCTGGTGTCTTTTTCTATGCCTTCAATTTCAGGTTTCTCTGTGAACCCCCCCCCCTGCGAATCTACATTAAAATAGATGCAGCCTGTCCCACTGTCAACATGTTGCAGCAGGTTCTCTGAGAAAACTGCTGCTCCTTTCCACTTAGATGGAGGCCATCTCTCGGGTACATATCTTCCCTCCCAACAAAGTATCCCCACAAATCTGTGAATCCCACCCTCTCTTCATTACAAAGCTGCTCAACTAGTGCGTTGATCCTCTTGCAGTTTCTATATATTAGCCCCCTTCCTCCCATTACTGGCAAAATTATTGACTTGCCGCTTGCAAGGCGCCATATCAGAATTTATTTAATGTATAGTAACCTAATTAGCTACTTAAAATAGTTTAGTTAACTATGTTTACACTGTTCACTGTGTCTATGTAGGCTTTAAGAGGACTGTTTACTTATCACAAATGTTACACTTTACGTAAGATTGCCTTGTTTATTTAGGTTACAGTTGTTTGTTATAGTCACAGCTGACTAACTATCCTATCACAAATGCTAACGTTACATGGTAGTGACCTAAATTAAATTAAATCAATTATTTTACGCCAGACTGCCTTATTTATTTAGGTTATACGGCGCCCTAGCGAATACGTGGGACACTAGAGCGCTACACAAACAAACTTAGGTCGCCCGTTTATCGTACATGCTTAATTTTAACAACACTGCTACCTACTCAAAGTGCCTAGTAGGTACTGGCTTACACATATATTATTTGTAGTAATTTTATGTGTGTTATTTTATCACCTATATATCTTACCACATAATAAGGTTTGTTAAATCTTATTTACAAACTAATCGTAGGCTAAATTACCCTATAATCACTCTCTAGACTAGTGTTCTAAATTATGTTATCTAACTAACTTTAAGCACAACTGCTACTCAATATATGTTTACTGCTACTTTGTGAATGATATTAAGGCAAGAATAATACATATCAATCAGTAATTCAACTCGTTTATCAACTTTTGCACCACCAATTTCTACAATCTATCTCCGCCAAAGACAAAGGATGTGGGAGTTGGGAGGTTTGTCCCAAATATTGGAGGGGAGAGAGGTTGGCATTGGCATTAGTATAGTTGGGAGATAGCGTTGATAGGAGTTAGGAGGTGGACTATCATAACTGACGGGAGACTATCCCCCATATCAGGTGGGTGGTGAGTGCGTCAGACGTCAACAACTCACCCCTATGTCGAGTCATCGACTGAACCGTGACAGGACAACCGAGTTAGAGGTAACGCGTTGGGTCGGATCACGAGGTCAACTTGAGTGCAACAGAGTGTTTAATCGGGTTAGTCAAGCTGTTAAACGCGTACTCGTACAGAGGGATAGTTAAAGTTATTACGATAGACGGGAACATTTGCCGTGTCGTCTTAAGAAAGACATGGATATTCGTTTCGATGGAAAACGTGCTCTGGTCACCGGGGCGGGCAAAGGTTAGGCTACTGATGACGTAGTTTAGTGTATAATGTAATATTCATGAGAACAAGTTGTCTGTGCAAAAATCGTAAGGGCTAGACCGCACTACACGCACGCACGCACACACATGCACGCACACAGACACACACACACAACCATAAACACAAACACAAACATCCACACAATTAAGACTGCTATGAATAAGCTAGGTGATATACGTCTACTACTCGCCAAAAACGTTCTAAATTCGTGCTATGCTGGACCATGTCAATAATGAATGAATGAATTAATGAATGATTCGTTTATTCATACATTGGCAACATTGTACAAGATAAAACAACCGTGTATATATACACATACATAACCATAATATTATACACATATATATATTTGATGCGATATAATTATACATAATCTACAAAATAGCATATACAAACACAAATGTGTGTACAATGAATGAAGGGGGTAAACACGAAGTTACGTGTCCGATTTTTCACACACTATAATCAATACACATTGTGCACCCTCTCAATATATTTCTTGTGATGCAAGATACACAGATTATCATATATTAGATAGCACGATTCAATACAGTTACATTTCTGCTGTAACATACACGATACTAGAGCAGTAAGAGATTCCAAAGTAAATACAATACTAACTGATGTTTAGATTTGAACGAGCTATCAATTGCTACATATTTGTACGCAACATGACACGTTCGTTTTTGTATTATATATTGCTCAATAGTTTCTCATGTGGATGTTTCTCCTGTGCGTATACTGCTTTATATAAATTTACCACTTGATATGAATTGTGCACCACAAGTAACACATTTGTAGGGTTTCCACAGTGTGGATACGGATGTGTTTCTTTAAACTACGACTTTGTGAGAATTGTACCTCACAGGTATCACTCTTTTATGGTTTCTCACCAATGTGGATACGGATATGTTTCTTCAAACTACCATGTTGTGAGAATTTTCCCCCACAGGTATCACATTTGTAGGGCTTATCCCCAGTGTGGATACGGATATGTGTCTTCAAATGACTCTTCTGTGAGAATTGTGCACAAAGTGTATCACGTTTGTATGGTTTATTCCCTGGGTGAGTACGGACGTGTTTTGTATACTACCATTTCTTGAGAATTGTGCCCCACAGGTAACACATTTGTATCGTTTCTCCCCAGTGTGGATATGTTCTTACATTGTTAAATGTCCACTCTTTAAAAACCGATTTCCACAAGTGTCACACTTGAATAGTTTCTCTACGGCACGAGTGTTCACATTCACAGCCGTATTGAAAATACTGCTTTTGCTAGTCTATTTCCACTCACATTACATTTGTAGATGTCCGGTACAAATGTGTCGATGTACACTAGAGTCCTCAAGGCTCTACTGCATATAGCATTTGTAGATGTCCGGTACAAATGTGTCGATGTACACTAGAGTCCTCAAGGCTCTACTGCATATAGCATTTCGTCACAACTGTGACAGCACTAGTACTTGACTGTAAACAATACTCTGCTGAAAGGTGTAAACCGCATGCATGACATCTGAAGTGTCTCACCAGGTAGTGTCAATGTGCAGCTTTTAAGACACGACCGTGTTATAAAACATTTCTACAAACGTCACATTTAAAGGGTTACATAAATATTTATATATGCTAACGCAACTACACATTTTGATTATTATGTAGGCTGTATATAACACTAAGATGTATATATTAAAAACACCAATAAATTACGAAAAAGCGTGATTAAAGAGATTGGTTTTCAAGTGTCTACGAAAACGTCCAGAGTCACGTTGGTGTCGTAGCTCTAGTGGAAGAGAATTCCAGAGGGTGGGACCTGCACATGAAAATGCGCGTCGGCCGTACCGTTCCAGGTTAACTCTAGGAACAACCATGAGAAACTGGTCGGCCGAGCGAAGAGTACGACAGGGACCATACGGATATATACGGTCGGCAAGGTACTGTGGAGTGTTTGCATACTCATCGTCGTGCTTCAAGGTCAACAGCTTAAATTGAATATTCGTAGTGTCGCAGGTAGCCAATTCGGCTCTCGTAGCGCCGCCGTCATGCTATCATGTTAGAGCGAGAGCCCAGCACTTTTATTTATGTGAAAAGGGCCAAAGTGTTTGACCCCATGTGCTGGAGGAACGATCCCCTACATCACAAAAAGGAGTTGCTGCCGGGTGTTGAATGTATGGTGTAATGCCGCATAAATCACCCCCTGAAGTGGGCATAAAAGTACCTTTATTTATGTGAACAGCGCCAAGGCTAAAACAGTTTCAAAAGTTTCTTTGGTGTTCCCAGAGTACGGAATGACCAATGATAGCAACTTGACAGCAGCCTCCGAAGTGTGCCGACATGTACCTTTATTTGTGTGGCGGCGCCAGGGCTAAAACAGTTTCAAACGTTTCTCTGGTGTTCCCCGAGTAAGGAATGACCAATGCCAGCAACATTAAATGGTGGAATCCCCCTGACAGTAACCCCCAAAGATTGACGAAACTGTGTTTATTCTCGCAAACACCTGGTGGATGTCGCAGTCCGGTAGATGGCGGTGTTGTCTAACAGCTGTGTTCACAATACAATTGCAACAATACAAATTAACTTAATTTTGCACAGGACTATGCGACAGGTTAGCTGTTCATAATTATATCTTCAGCTCGTTCATCAATAGTACAGACGCGACAGGACAACTGTTTACATATCTTCAGCACTCTCAACCGACGCAAAGGATAACTGTTAACTCTGCTTATCAGTTCATACAAACGCGACAGGCTAACTGTTAATATTATATCTTTACCACACACATCATCAATACAGACGTGACAGGGTAACTGTTCATAAATCTTCAGCACACTATCGTCAGCACAGACGCGACAGGATAACTGTTCAAATATCGTCTTGCAGTAGCGGAGGGGGAAGTTCCCTATGGTGGGACAGTTACCTGTAGTGCGACAGGGAACAGTTACTTGTAGTAGGAGAGGGGAAGTTACCTCTGGTGGGACAGTTACATGCGGTGAGACAGGGGGCAGTTTCCTGTGGTGGGACAGTTACCTGCGGTGGGACTGGGAAGAATTACCTGCAGAGGAAGATGGGACAGTTACTTATGGGGGCAGGGAGAGCTACCTTTGGTGGTACAGTGGAGAGTTACCTGTAGTGGGACAGTTACATTTGGTAGGACAGTTTTCTATGGTGGTACAGGGGACATTTACCTGTGGTGATATATTTACCTTCGTTGGGATAGTTGTTGGTGCGTACGGCCCGCTACAATCCTCAATATACACGGTTGATGAGGTACACGTAGATTGCCCTGAATGATGCCATGCTTCCGTACTGTCCTTCGATGACATCATGAAAGAAGCTTTCATAATCCCTCAAGAGATTCTTGAACGATGCATACTCAATGACTGATTGACAGTATTCGAGAGTGCTGTCACGGTCTGACATAATTTCCTGCACCAGAGATACCTCCTCCTCTGTCATCATGTCATTGTACTTGGTGAACATTCAAGTCGAGCCTTGAGGCAACAGCGAGGTCATAAGCGACGATGGCATATATCTGGTTCGTCTCGATTGCAACTCTGAGCGAGTGTACCATGCTTTCCTGCACGACATCCTTTCTTGATCGAGGTTGTGAGATAGGGTCCATGAAGATGATCACAGTTTGGGGCAAGTCGTCCTTCACGAATCGGGAGAAGAATCCAGTGAAGAGCGGCAACTTCTGGGAGCTAGACTGAAGGAGCCACATGAAGTCCTGTTGTCGGAGCCTTCCTATTTCCATCATTTCACTGGATGGGGTCAGCTTGAATTGGACCCTTTTCAGAGACGTGAGATAAGGAGGAATGACCTTCACGCTCCCATCAAAGCGTCACCTCATCCGGCCGTTCATTGTCTCTATTGGGTTAACAGGCCATGTCTCTGAGGATGTTTGTGGTGGCAGTTTGTTCTGATAGCATATTCCCACTGTGGAATGCAGAGTGTTTTTGCCATCGAGTGTTGACATAATTGTCCCAGGCGTATGCTGTTCCTAATCCATTGCGGAGGTTAAGGCCAGCAGGTGCTTCCCGTTTACCACCAGAGCACGTGTAGACAATTCAGTCTCAATCCGCTTCACTTTATCGTAGCTGATGCTATAGCCAAAACGATTCAAGATGTTCAGCAATAATTTCGATCCTGTCAATGTTCCCAACCCTAGACCAAGTGCCTGATGCTATCAAGAACGAACCGCTCTTCTGCTACAGCTAAACACAGCATCCGATGCGCTAGCCAATGATTTTTGCTCGACCACATCGCTAAAGAATCTGGTTCATGTTGCAAGCCTCCGATGAGCGGGCAAAAGAACAGGAGCAACAGTTAGGGGATTTGAGGAGAGATCTCCTTCAGAATGTGAACTGAAATGGGTGATGGGGTCTTTGATGCAATAATTTATGTTCGCAAAGTCATGGTTGCACACCTGCTTGCTTCAGTCTTGGCATCAGAGTCGTTTAACATAGCAATCGCTTCGTTAAGGGTAAATGACGATTGGTAAACGAATGCTTCCGATTTGTTCGCTTGCTTGTCGACGAAGATATGTTCGAAACGTTCATTCACTTTCAGCATGAACCTTCGCACAGAGTACGTATTTATATCAACTTCAGTTCCCCCGACAGCAAGGAACTGTTCTTTGTACAAGCTCAACACTACTGTCGCCAGCATGTGAGCTTGCTTATTGATGACTTCGTTCTCAAAGAACATCGACATTTTTCGGAAGGTTTCATCGTGTTTCTTTTGACTTGTCTTTTGCTCTTCCTCCGTCGTTTCATGCCTTACTTAATCGCGTCGACATGTTTTATGGTAACTCGCCCCCTTGCAATGAGGTATTCGCCTAGTCCGAGTTCTGATATGACATTTAATAATACATTGGTGCAGGCGTTCATCCTTCTTGGACTTTGTACTCCTTTTCTTCCCACAGAGAAGGCACTCCTGTCCAAGAGTGACTCTTCTGTTGGACGTTGGTGGAATTCTCGAATTTGAGCAAGTGGTTTTTCTGGCTAGTGGTTCACTGGAAGGTGCAGGCTGTCTCTTAACAACGCAGAACCCACTGAAACATTTAGTGTGATAACAGGTGTTACCCTGTTCGTGCTAATTTTTTCCGTTGCGCTAGAGAACTGATCGTTCTGAAGTGTCAGTCGACGTCTGGTAGCATTCTTGACTGTTTCCCAGTTTCCAGGTTTGAAATATTTCAATCAGGGTTTCTCTCCTTTTGTCTAGTTGCATATGATGCAACTCGTGGTACAGGTTGCCATTATCTGTCATTAAAAAGGAGAAATTAGTTGAAGGGAAGCGCCAGGTTGACATTTAACAGTTCGTTACTTTCTATAATCGCATTATGGAGGTTCAGCATGCCAGCGTATACAGGTACGTGTAAAAAGGCAATACTACTTTATCGAGATTTCAGGGGTACTGATCTGATCGGAGTTGTCATTTTTGGACGTTACTACCCTCAGTAAGCATGAAATAAGTGTGTTAACATAATAGCTTAACCTTTCTAGAATTATTGTTAGATTACTGGAAAATGCATAAAATATTAAACTAATCGATGCGAATAATTGTTGATAGTGATTAATTTGTGACCGCCTTTATATGAAAACCGTTAACTAGTTAAATAATGGTTTTAGATATATAACGAAACTGTTACCCCTAATGCTGAGCGCTGTAATAGAGTCAACTAATTCGCTCATTATATGAAACAGAGCCTATACAAATAAAACTAACACACAGTTTTCACACAATAAACTATATAATAAGACTACATTTTGGCGGTCATTACCTCTACGCACTACGGCGTACAATTTAATAAAGTTGAATGGATTTGCTGATATCTTAACGAGTGGGAAGATATACATGTAGCTCAGGCAGTTACCAGAACTCGTACATTGTACATATTTTGAATGCTGAACTACTCCAATCAATTAATAAAGGCGGTGCATCAATGTATCGATTAATTAAATAGTTCAAAATAACTCTAAACCTGCAACTGTGCCCCCTGTAACGCGGTACTCCATCTGCAAAGGTACTTCGATCGGCATTACAAGGCGGGCGGCCTATATACAGGGGACACACAGACAGTCTCCTACTTTCCATACAGTATATCTTGGAGAATTATATTAATTTATGTGGACTTATGTTTTAATAACAAAATACTCTTAATGCAGGAGAGGGATCGCTCAACAAGGGGACTATTCAGTGATATGTACATATATATATATATATATTCTAAGTGTTGCCTTGTACAGACTGACCAGAGGGTTAAATATAAACAAAACAGGGCGATATTACAACCAGTTAAGGGTATCTTTTACTTAAATTTGATAACATAATAAGAAAGGTATGCAGTCATCTATTATAATCGGCTTGCAAAACACGTACACCTACAAACGTATCGACTCGATAATACATTTGCTGCATATTTATTGGCGCCACCTGCCGGACAACGACATTCGCTAGGTGTTTGCGCGAATAAATTCAGTTTCGTCAATCTTTGGAGGTTGCTATCAGGGGGATTCAACCATTTAAAGTTGCTGGCATAGGTCATTCCGTACTCGGGGAACACCAGGGAAACTTTCGAAACTGTTCTAGCCTTGGCGCTGTTCACATAAATAAAGGTACTATTTGGCACACTTCAGGGGTTGTTTTAGGGGGCATTCCACCACCCAAGACCCGGCAGCAACTCATTTTTGTGATGTCGGGGATTGTTCCTCCAACACATGGGGTCAAACACTTTGGCCCTTTTTATATAAATAAAAGCTCTGGGCTCCCGATCTATGTGTTGGTCACGACGACGTAAGCAGAGGAAGACACGCGCAGCTGATCGATGGACCATCTCTACTCGGTGCAACAAGGTTCCAGTAATGCCGTACAGGGTTGCGTTTCCAAAGTCTAGTCGCGACGTGACTATCGCGTGTACAAGCGACTTGCATGCTGACAGCGGGAGAGATGATCGTATTAGCCGGAAAAACAATAAGATAATCGTGGTCGCGGTTAGGGAGATAAGGAACAGCACTCGCCACCCCTACAGGGCACTCTCAGCTACAGCGTGCTGTGTGGGAATATATACGGTATACTGGAATTAGCCTTTCTTATTTATAACTAGAAATGACTACCCATACGCCGTTTATAAATAAGCTTCATTAACCCGCCGTTTAGAGTGCACCACCAACGTTGGAACATCGACGGTCTCAGATGTAATTGCACTGCTGAAACTCCAGCGATGGTCAAGGCTATCGAAAACAATTAACATAATCGACGGTCGTGGCTAGGAGAAAAACAGTTCAGATAAACGATAACCACCCATCTCCTCTACCAGGCGCTGGCATTTACGCTGGCTGAGTCTAGTTAATTCATTAGTAATAAAAATGGCATATGTCATTAATCACCCGCCATCCCTACTTGGCACTCGCATCTGCAGCGTGCAGCAGAAGAATTACTGAGTCGTAGAAACTATAAAGATAAACTATCACCGCATGCTGCGTCACCAAACATACCAAGAACCTTTGATCTTTTGACGTACTTGCAAGATCATAATATCACTGCTCTTATAACATAAATATATCATAATGGAAGACGTTCCTGTATGTTGTATGCTTTGTAATAAAACATTGAGAACTCTATTCCTACTTATTCATTTAGCTGACTATATAGTTCTTTAGAAAAATTAAACATAATAAAAAACGACAGTTTTAGCTTATAACAGAAACATGTCATAACGTGAGACACATATTTCACAAAAACGACTACAAAAACGACAAGTTTTAACTTATAACTGAAAAATGTCATAACGCGAGACATATGTTTAAAAAGTGACCACAAAACAACAAAGTTTTTATTTATATCAAAACACATATGTGTTGCTTACGTGAGGATCGGCTCCGAATTTAACTTTTCAAAAGTTCTTCTCGTTTATGTAATAATAATAATAAAGTCTTATATAGCGCTGTATCCAGTCTTTGGTTAAGTTCAAAGCGCTTTGTAGGATTGGAGCGCTACATAGGATCGGAGACAATGTTAATTTTTTTAAATTTTAGAAAAGCGAGCAGCGTTGGTGGGGGACCAAGGGTGGGGGTGCCGCGATCCACCGCCAACACAGCATGATCCGGGGGCCCGTCACACCCAACTTCCCACGCGGTGCGCGCTTTTCATGCGAAAATGAGTCGAGACTTAATAGAATTTCTGGTGATATTATCGTATTCTTCTACGTCCGTTCAGCCATGCGTACATAAAGGCTTACCAAAAACGACAAAGTATATGTGTGTTCGTTGGAAGTGTTTTTACTTGTGGACTGTGCTGATTTGTCTGCATACTCCTTCTCTCGTGGCCGCTCCCGCATGGGCATCCGGGCTCTTGTATACATCCAATACGACGCCACTGGTATAACAGACTCTCTTCCCATGGTCCACAACATACTCATTCTCCCATGGCTGCTTCCGCAACCGCCGACCCCGACCGGACCACCATATACTCGTTTCTATAACACTAGAGTGGTCACATTTTCGTATTTTAGTATGTCGGCGTAGTATCTTCGTAATATGTTTGCCTTTCGTCCCATAAAATTTGTCACATGTTCGTATTTTAGTACGTCGGCGTAGTATCTTCATAATATTTTTAGCATTTCGTCGCATTAGAATGGTAACATTTTCGTATTTGTGTACGTCGGCATAGTATCTTCGTAATATTTGTTTTGCGTTTTTATCGCATTAGAGGACAGATGTACTGCATAGACGAGTAGGTGTTAGTTGAATTTTCTGATAAATATGCAAAGTCTATGTAGACGAGTAGGACTTAATCAAATGTTCGAAAATTCGGAAAGATGTACTGCATAGACGAGTAGCACTTAATCGAAATTTTCTTAAACATTGCACAGTCAACGTTCACGAGTGATACTTAGTCTTTACTTTTCTGAACATTTTGGAAAGTTAAAGTCGGCGCCAATCCTGACGAAAGCAAAGTTAAAACTTGTATTTTTATAAGGACGGTAAGCTAAATAAATAAGTAGGAATATATTTTTCAACGTTTTATTCACGAGTACAAAAGCTGACCAATAAAATTACTAGTCAGTTAATAGAACGTTGCCGAGCGCTGGAAACTACTAGAAACTAAAACAAGCATACAATATAAAAGAACATCTAGCATTATTACTTATTTATGTTATACATTAAACAAAATTGATAGATTTTTGTAAATATGTTTTATAATTCTTTGTTAAAAGTTAAAACTTTGTCGTTTTGTGGTGACTTTGGTTAAACATATGTCTCGCGTTATGACATATTTTTGTTGTAAGAAAATATAATATAACGGTAGAGCCCCCCTTTGGCCCCACCATCACAGCCACCACTATCTACCGCCAACGCCAACGATTATCTGGGCGCCCCTCAACCTAGCTTCGGTGATTGATCAGTTCGCGGTCACGTGACCTCATTCAAACGCCCGATGCGATATCGACCAGTTATAGGCACCGTCCGCCGTCATAAGTGATATATCAACTAAAAAATGAACACCTGTTACAACTACCGTGGACAAATTTTTTTTTCACTAAATTATGCAGCTGCTAACGTACAATGCACATATACCCTTCTCTTCCACAGAGGAACCACCAGTTTCGTCCTTCACTCCCTCTCTGTGATCTCCCCAGTGTCATGGGTGGGTTCAACATCTACTCGTCCATCAAATTCCAGCACGTTCAGTCACAAACAGCGTCTCAACTCGTTCTTCGTCAATACCTGTCTCCCGACCTATCATCATTTTTTCTCTACCTCATCATCCAACATCTCATCCATCTGTCTTCTCCCTCTACTGCAATGCCATATCTATGATTTATATTTCATTTAGCAGTGCTTTGATATATTCCTGTAGTGTATTCTTCCAGTCCGTAATTAGCTTTCTGGTCTTGTCTTTAGTCACTGTGCCAGCTTTTATTTATTTGTTGTTATCATCCCTCTCTTGAGCCATCACACATATCATCTTCTTCTGTCGTCAGTTAATTATCTATTTAACCCATCTTCCGGTTTTGTCTGTCTTTCTCTCTCACACACCCACATATGCGCGCGCGCGCGCGCACACACACACACACACACACACACACACACACACACACACACACACACACACACACACACACACACACACACACACACACACACACACACACACACACACACACACACACACACACAAGTAAACTTTCGTTCATTCACTGAACAGGTCTGCCAAGAAGTGAAGTGTAATATGCTTTGACTGGATACTACGCTATATAGAATATTACCTTTAATTTGGTGTTATTATTGCAGGGATCGGATATGATATTGCAAAGGCCCTGGCAGCCGGAGGGGCTGAGACATTTGCATTGAGTCGGACACAGGCAGACTTGGATCGACTGAAAGCTGAGGTACCTGTTTTGTTTTCCAGGTTAGCTGTTCCATACTAACTCACGTTATATCGCCACTAAAATGTAAATTTAAAGGTTCCAGCAAGAATGAACTACCTGTAGTTGTTGTAAAGGTCTAATAAATCGTCGTGAAATGTAATGGCTAACGTTGTTAATTATGTACATATTATATATATATATATATATATTTATTATATAATATGTACATATTATATAATCGCACTACATATATAATTTGTTGTGCGAGTAGTGCGCCGGCTTGTCGATCAAAGCGACTGGGGTTAGAGGTCACTTACCGTTTGGAAACTTGGGTAATTTCATTCACCTCATGTCTGTATCTTGAGGAAGATACACCAAGAAAGGGAAAATATCCAATAAAAGGTACATCTGTAATCTGTCGTTGACCCACAGAGCTGGTGATCTCTACCTGGAAAACTCACATTAACTGCATAGTTTTCTCTCGATAACAGTATTACAATACGCGTGACGACGGCACTACTGTATGAATGCAATAACATATAGAACGGAACACAGTATTAACGACTGCTGTGAAGAAGATCATGTTTTAGCGGTGCTCTATTTGGGCAACGAACCAGGCCACGAGATAGACTGTATTAAACATTGGACACACTGAGGTGTACTATAGGAGGAGAAACTTGGAAAAGAGCAACAAGCTAGCGAATCTTGAAGGGAAATAGCGAAACGAACGCTCGATGATTCCATTTGTTAAATGTATTAACGTTATTTTAGAATCCTGACATTCGCACGGTTTGTGTCGACTTGGCCGACTGGGGAGCAACAAGGAAAGCCGTCGAGGAAATGGGACCAATCGATCTACTGGTGAACAACGCAGCCATTCTAATGGTCACAACATTCTTAGATATCGAGGAAGCTGACCTGAAAAAGTATGAAATTGTTTTCACCTTACCTACGTCTTTACACATGTAGTTATTTTGTTCACTCAGTGGTTCCTTTGTAATCTAGACTGTACATTGACACGGCAAGTTATACATATATACATGCGTATGATGTGATGGTTTAAAATAAAAAATATATGAATTAATCAGCTCAGTTTAAAAAGAGTAGTTTTGTTATCTATGGCTGCTAACCTAACAGCATTACGAAGTTAAGAAAGAATGAAAGAAGGCTCAAGTAAGAACCCTCTTTTATCATGTTTTAGCAATAATTATTGTATCCAATAATTAGTTAGCTTCGCATCAATTTCAGATTATTTGACGTCAACGTCAACGCGGTTGTAAACGTGTCCCAGGTACGACGTATTCGTGTTAATGCGTAGTGCAAATAATAATAATAGGTATGCGTATGTGACTGTGTGCATGATTTTGCGATGTTTTGTTATGTGTTACACCGTACACGTTTGCGTGCATGCATATGTACATGCCTGATTTAACGTTGTCAGTGATGTTCTCAACAATTATCACCATGTAACAATTTAAACATCAACGTTGTAAAGAACAAATGTTTACATACTTACTAAAAAAAATGTTCAATACTTTGGCAACCGGTAACAGTTCATGGATTAGTACATCCACAATTATTATGATAATCGGTTCCATAATCACAAAACAGATTTATAGCAAATCTAGTTGGCGAATTACTTTTCTTTCAATCAGATGGATACCATTCTAATGCGAAGTAAATATTATGGCTATACTAATACACACTCGCACCACACACTTATACTCGAGCTTGGTTTCCAAGGAATTAGGCGCAATAGAAGTTACGTTATTAGTATTACTTTCACGCACTCACACCCGCATCCAAACACACAGACGCACGAATGTTCGCACGCACACCCGCGATAAGCACGCGCACAAACACGCCCGCACAAACGCCCGCACATACACGCATGCACATGTGTGTATGCGCGTGTGTTAGCTAATGTGTATCCATGTGTGTGCGCGTGCGCGTGCGCGTGCGCGTGCGCGTATATTTGATCAAACTCTACGTTTTTAGGTAGTCGCCAAAAGCATGATTTCCAGAGGCAAAGGAGGTGCCATAGTCAACTTTTCTTCCATTGCTGGTCGCATTGCTCGACCGGATATTCCGTCGTTATGTGTTTGTAAAGGCGCAATTAATATGCTTACAAAATCGATGACCTTGGAACTGGGTCCACATCAGGTAAGACAACAAACTCCCGACGTATAACACATTTCTTAGTAAATAACATATGGATTTAAGTATGTCTGTTATTAACTTATTATTATCGAACTCCACTCGTCGATGTCAGGATCCAGGATGCTGGAAGGAAGGAGTTTTGGTAGAACGGTAGAAATTACTTCGCGTCAGATGGTTGGTGGATGGCTGAGTAACTTGAATGTAAATTCTTTGACACCACCTAGCGGATAATTACGGTTACAGCTAAAAACGTTTCCGTCCAAATAATAGTCACCACTAGTCTGTGAGGAAAGACGTGGGGGTGCTAACGGGATGTTATGGAAGGAAATAACAGAACGAGTGATTCAACAACATTATACTTGAATCTCACCCCCTTGCAGGAAACAAGGGGAAGAACAGATTTCCGTCACATAACGAAACTACTGCAAAAATATAGTCGTCCAGTCAAACCCGTAGAACCGGTATTGTTACGTGGACGCCTGTGATTGGTCCACGTGGAATCACGTGACCATTTTTGGTTGACGACACTACGTTGTAACCATAGTAGGTATTCCAACAAGCCGTGAAAAGTTCCCCTCACCACTTCGTCACAAGTCAGTAGCAATTTATTTCAATAATAAAACGACAGTGTTTTATTGACAGTTCTTCCATTTTTTTAACCGTACCATTTGCGAAGATGTCTAACCATTTCAACTGCGTGGAATAATGGACATGGAGACATGCGGTAGAACCGTTGTACAGGGCCAACTTGTTGACGGCGAACTTACGG
>OZ023210.1:61180325-61202825 GCA_963995525.1 Escarpia spicata
TTCAATGAAACGCATTGGGCAACTTTTGAGAAGACATCGATCTCCTTGAGTAGAAAAGCAGTGCCGTCGTTGTCTTTTCTTTCAGATTGGACAGGTCGACGAGATCAGCTTGCTACTGTTGATTCCGTCCATCCACGACAACGCGCCGTCTCTTGAAATGAGGTCTCACCAGTTTGTGTTGGGTTTAGGCGTTCTAGTCCAATAGACTTTCCTCGGTACACGCGTGACACGTCGTGGGGAATCAATTCCTCCGTAACCTCCCTCCTTTGCGGGGTCGAAGGAGATTCCTCGAAGGTTGGAACGGTGTTGGTGGTGAACCGTGGCGTCGGTAGACGAATCAGATATAGTCGATGGTGATCCCGGCGACGACGTAAAGTGCGGCGAAGACGAGAGCGGTGAAAAGACAACGGCAAGAGTCTCGCGGGTCGATGTCGGTCATTATGTCATCGATTCGTGATGTTCGTCCTTTAAAAACTCTCCCATTCCGCCTCGTTGCGACCTTCCGGCGGCGGGGTGAGCATCGACCGTTCGATATATAATACATACATACATACATACATACATATATATATATATATATATATGCTACATATCATATGCAAATTTTCGTCCTGTGTGACAACAGCACTTATGCGGTTATCAACGATGATCCAACATATAAATATAACAGGACATTAGATGAGGACTCATTAAACACATTTGAGCATGATTTAAATTATGCAAACTGGGACGCTGTAATGAATGAGTCAAACCCTGACTCAGCCTTCTCGCGCTTTATGCAAATACCAAATGAAACTTATAACGATGTCTGTCTTGTTAAAATGACAAGATATTCAGGAAAGACAAAAAAGAATGATAAACATTGGTTATTAAGAGGGTTAAGACGCTGGCATAAAGAAGAATAACCTGTACGTAGCGTTTCTAAAAAAATAGGACAGAATTAACAGAAAGCCGCTACAAAAATAAGTTTACAAATTATTACGTCTAGAAAAGAAAAACTATTACAGAAAAAAACTCGCCGATTGTAAGACTAATATAAAAGAAACTTGGAAAACTCTTAACAGCATAATAAAAGAAATTCTGATACCACATATTTGGACATGTTTCATGTTATGAAAATCTAGTAGTATTAGAAAATACAGAAATACCTAACCATTTTAACAATTTCTTCGGTGACATAGGTACCAAATTACCCATCCGATTTTGTAATACGTACTGTATCACAATAAATGTCTATGTCCCCCGTTACTGTACAAGAAGTACTCGACATTGTGTCTGGGTGCAAAAGTAAAACTTCATACGGACACGATGAAATCAACATAAAACAGTTAAGCATGCAATAAAGCAAATTGTACAACCGCTAACCCACATTTTTAACAGATCTTTGATCAGCGGATTATTTCCAAATGATATGACATTAGCAAAAGTTATTCCTATAATTAAGTCGGGAGATCGTTTTAAATTTTCTAATTATATACCAATATCACTCTTATCCCAATTTAACAAAATACTTGACAAAATATTCAACGAAAGGCTAACGTCTTTCATTGAAACACAACGCTTAATGACAGATGGGCAGTATGGCTTCAGAAGTAATCATTCAACTTCACTAGCTTTAACAGAATTTCCAAAACAAGTCCACCAACATTTTACTATCGCAATGTATAAATGCACGATTGGTGTATTTACCTTTGACACAGTTCACCACAATACACTGCCAAGTAAATACATTGCTACGGAATGAGGGGTCTGGCTGTGGGCTGGATAATAATCTACTTAACCAACTGTAGACAATATGTATGCTATAACAACAGTAACTCAGAACAAAAGGAAATCAAGTGTGGAGTCCCGCAAGGTTCAATTTCAATCCTTGGCCCATTATTATTTTTTTTGTACATAAATTACATGTGTGAAGTCTCAACATTACTTGATATTATTCTGTTTGCTGATGATACAACTATTTTTATTCCGCTAGAAACACAAATGATGTAAGCACTGTTGTTAACAACGAACTAAAAAAACAAGACCTGTGGTTCCGAGCGAACAAATTATCACTCAATGTGAACAAAACACATTTTATAATGTTTAACAATAAAACACAGCCTAGAACACATGTGAATATAGTTTTGAATGGGTCAAACATTGAGCAGGTATCACATACAAAATTCCTTGGAGTAACAACCATTGATGAAAACTTAACATGGCAAGAACACATAAAATGGTTGAATCAAGCATATCAAAAGGCATACCGGTTTTGTGTAAAATGTTCTCGATTGTCTTTGCTTTACACACATTATATAAATCACTTGTTGAGCCACATATGTCATATTGCTGTGATATCTGGGAAAATACGTATCAATCAAGACTCAAAAAACTATGTTCGTTACAGAAAAAAGATGTACGGATTATTTATAACCTTAATTACCATTATCATACATATGTATTTTTCCATCTCTCAAACATGCTTAAATTTCATGACTTCCTTAATTACAATACTATGATTATACTTTAGAAAGCAAACAACCATTCTTTAAATGGTCGTGTTCAAGCATTATTTGAACCAACCGCAGCAGCAGTACACGTACATGATACCAGACAAAGCAAACTGTTCTATGTTAAAAAGACAAACACCACCCTCCGACTGCTGTCACTCACCGTCAAGGGCATTAAAACGTGGAACAATTTACTTTCATTCATTCATTCATTCATATATATATATATATATACATACATATATATATATATATATATTCATATTTTATTATGATTATCATCCATGGGTTTGCCGGCAGATGTCAGATTCTGTTGTTTGTTTAGATATATTCATATTTTGTAATAAGAATACATCATTTCGATCTTTATGAAACTGAATAGATCTATGCTACTTTGAAAACATACATTTTTGTAAAACAAACGGCATCAATCCAGACCACGAGTGTCTTCATGGTATGAACATCAACGGCGTTCGCCACGGTATGTCCAGATATGCCGTAGAGTCGGGGGGTGTTTGCGTAAATGCCAGGATTTTAGGTATCAGTGGTATTTAACATGGGTATAAATGGGAAGCATTGATTCCGTGTTTTGAGTCACTTCCCTAATTTTCTTTGCTGTATACTTTTGATATGTTTTATAGGGGCAAAACGCATACCTTGGTCCGTGAATAGCAATGGTAAACAGCAGACGGAACACAAGCACATGTTCTTATAGCTATTCACCTTGTCTATCATTCTGCTATGATTTTCAATAAATATTGCATAACGACAAATATATACAAGTTCAAAAAATCAAAATAGGCCTTTTTTCTCCGTGGAGTGGGCAAAACGCATATACCATGTTCGTTTTACCCCATTACATCAATTATGTGAGCATATTTGGAGGGTGTGTTTAAACTTTATATTTGATGAACTATTAATACATGTTCTTAATGTAGGACATTGTCTGGCGAAAACTAGGGACCCTAGATGATGACGTTAGATGATGCAGACAATTAAAGTGTTGTCGTCGGTTTTTACTGTTAAAAAATACACCGCATTCAAGTTATTTTGTGTTTAAAAGATATTGTCTATCTGACGAACGCTATCAAGCCGACATCGATTAACTTTTTAACAAATTACCGTAGCAACATTTGGCTAAGACGTCTTCGAAACGGGATTAACTAAAATAAGTTTGATTAGAGTATAAAGGAAAGTCAGTTTAGACAGAAGGCGACGCGCCTTCACATAGGTGATTGATGATGCTCCCTAATCCTCGTCTGAGTCGCAGTTCTGGCACAAAAAGATCGGCATTCCTGGCGTGCACGCCTCGTGCGCCCAACCTTTGCACATCATGCACTGAATCCAGATTTCGCGACATTGACATCTTCCAGTACCAGTAGTTGTCTTTGCATTTTTCGTTGGACATTTCCTTTGCTTTCACCTTTACCTTTACCTTTACCATTCTTATGTGTCACGACAGCGCTACCTTTTTTGTGAACAGAGATGGTGTTATGATGTTTGCCACCTCTGACTTGAGTTTCAATTCCGAAGTTGTCCTTTATCCGGAATGCGAAACAACCCAGATGTAGAAGGCGTGGGATCCTTACTGGTAGAGATGTTCGTCTGTATGTTGAAGTCGGCTCTTTATCACCTCCGCTGTTCGCACTATCCAGCACATCCTGCTCTCTTTTGTTAGCACTATCACCCCGTTCCTTGTCAGCGACATTCTCTGTTGCGGTGTCAGTCGTGTCCCGTCCCTTGTCAGTGACATTCTCCACTGCGCTTTCAGTGGTGTTTCGATCGCTGTCAGTGGTCTCCGGGCGATCATTTGCCGCATCAAAATCTTCGTCATTAAAATGTTCTCGTCGTAAGGCCACAGGCCGCACACCTTGAGCCCCTTGTTGGCTTCGTCAATTGTTGCTTTTTTAATGTATGCTTTGCCGAACAACGCCGCCAAATTGTAGAATCCTATGCGTCTGCCAGCATGAGCAACTAGTCAGTTGTCACACTCGCGATTGTAGGCATTTTGCAGTGCCTTGAAAATACGCCATTTTACTGACGATGGGTTGCAATAATAATGCCATTTTCTCTGGCGAAGTTGACAGCGGCAAGGCACTTGTGGCTGCGGTGATCATCAAGAATCAGTATGTGAGGTTCATATTTAGTAGGCGTTGTGACCGACCGGAAGTGCTCCAGCCAGAGCAAAAACTGATCTGCATCATGCCAGCCATTCGACGACACAACTCCGATGGAGCCTGGATGGCTCCATTCATCAGGTGATCATTCATTCTCTTGCGATGGAAAATCATCACGGGTGGGATATATACTTCGGCGGCATTCATGGCACATACCACTGTCAAAGCTGTACCCCTTTCGGCTCTTGTCAATTTGGCTATTTGTCGTTTGCCCTTTGTACAAACAATTCGGCCAGGCTTTTCAACACACGTAATGCCAGATTCGTCCATATTCTATACTTGTGTAGGTGAAAACTGGCGTGTTTCCAGGATCGATCTGCCAAGACTTTCACGGTTAATTCCTGCTGCTCAGCCAATGCTTGTCGCCTGGGGTGAGCGAATGGATAACTGAGAATCGTGTTTCAGAAACCCACAAACCCAGTCATAGCCATCTGAACGGGTTTCATGGTCAAATGGATGAGGGACGTCAAGTTCGTTGGCGAATTCGTACGCCATGTCTACAGCAAAATAGAGATTATATTATTAATGCCTGTATGCTTTGCTGTTCACTGACTTAATGACTGAACCTATGGTCGTGTTTGACAAGTTTTATCATAAACCATGTGTAGTCAACTCGGATTAACCAGATAAACAATCGCACAGAGCTGTAACGATTCAATTACAACAACATGTAATAGTAACTAAGCTTATTATGTCGAATACAGTGCGAAACCGTATGTTCTGCAGCACTGGAACAACGTATACAGCAATGGGGCAAAACGCGCAGGCTACATGCGCGTTTCGCTAAAGCATTGTGCTTATCTCTATTACTCTGCATTAGCGCCCATGCCAGTGACGATTTTTGCTAACGATACAAAAATAGGAGGATAAAAACTACACATGTAAATGTAACGTTGTATTGTGTTCTCCTTGGTAACAAATGAATTTTTGTCTGGAAACTTTTAACGTGAATGTAGCAAAGTGATATCGTGATCTCACTCACCGTCGTGAATCTATCTGACGACGTAATTTGCAAATTTGCGCAGCAGATGCATTTGTCTGGAACCTCACGTCGCCATCTAATATATATTTGAATACCAGCTCGACTAAAAACGTTGGCCTTTTTGCCTCGTGTGTGCGTTTTACCTCTAGTTACACTACCTTCAATGTAATAAAAACACTTGAAATAGCTTATGTTGCAATTTGTTCGATCTGAAAACAAAAAAGTCATGGGCTATATGGAAGGACAACTTATTGTATGATATGACGCGACATGTTATTTTAATAGTTGTCTTAAGAGACGATGCTGTTGAGCCCTGTTTTCATATTCTGTAAATTTGGCAGCATCTGCTATTGCTGTGGAGTCCGATTAGGCAGCCCGATCAACGCCTCTGTATACAGTGTAACGCTAAGCAGTACGAATTCCAACCACTGTCTCCCAATCATCACATGTGATGCAACAGGCCTTCATGTCGCACTTACAGACGTCCTTGAATCTGAGGGCTAGGTTTTGCCAAGCGGCCGCCCACCATGCGCCGTACGTGGACCAGCCAGTGGAGACGTCTCCGTTTCTGGCAGTGAGTACATTCTGGTGATCCTAGCACGGTCCAGTATGTCGCTGTAGGGGACACGGACCTGTCAGGTGATGCCGGAGATGCGCTTGAGGCACGGTGGAAGGTGTTGAGGCGGCGCTCCGGGCGCATGTAGGTGGTCCACGATTCGCTGCCGTAGAGAACGGTGCTCAGCACACAGGCCTGGTAGACTCTCATCTGGGTGTTCTCTGTGAGCATTTAATTTTCCCATACTCGTTTGGTCACCTTGGCCATAGTGACTGGTATTTTAGTAAACGAAAACAAATTATCAATACATACAAATCTTCCCTTACCTGTATGTAATGATGACGAAATACGTAAAGGAAAAGAAGACGGCATGTTCCTAGTTGACTCCGTCACTTTAATCGACTACAGAAAGTACTTCCCGGCATTAGCAAAATGTTCAGTTTAATCAAATGTCCACATAAAAATTGGTTCACCCTATTTGTAAATATGTGTACAAATAGTTATGTGATTAAGCAATTCTAGTTTCATTAGTTATTGCTGATGTGCTTATTCTGAACAAGTATAACCTGGTATCTATCGATTGGCTATGTTATAATACACACGCACACACACACACACACACACACACACACACACACACACACACACACACACACACACACACACACACACACACACACACACACACACACACACACACACACACACACACACACACACACACACACACACACACACACACACACACACACACACACACACACACACACACACACACATACACGGACGCCCGGACATAACTGGGCTAAATAAACGTAAGTGGACCAACCAGCGGAGACGTTTGTGGCTCAGCAGTGAGTACATTCTGGGGATCCTAGTTATTGCTGATGTGTTTATTCTGACCAAGTATAACCATATATCTATCGATTGGCTAGGTTATATGTAATATTTACACACCTCCATACGTTCAACCGCAATTTATTTACCCCTTTTATGTGCATGCTTGCTTGTGTGTGTGTGCATGTGAGTGCACACATCACATTCAAGCGTGTTTGCGTGTGTGTTTGTGTATTTGTTTTTTTTACCAAACTTTCATAGTTGAAATTGCCGTTTTAGGACACAAAAAGGGCGACCCAGTTAGAGTGAACGCGTTGGGTTGGATCACGAGATCAACTTGACCTCTTTTGCGAAGTGCAACAGAGTGTTTAATCGGGTTAGTCAAGCTGTTAAACGCGTACTCGTACAGAGGGATAATAAGTTGTTACGATAGACGGGAACATTTGCCGTGTCTTCTTAAGAAAAACCATGGATATTCGTTTCGATGGAAAACGTGTTCTGGTCACCGGGGCGGGCAAAGGTAAGGCTACTGATGACGTAGTTTAGCGTATTATGTTACATTCATGAGTAAATGTTTTCTGAAAAAAACTCGCAAGGGCTGGATACCGCACTACACGCGCGCGCGCACGCACGCACAGTAACTCACCAAAAAAGTTCTGAATTCGCGCTATGCTGGACCACGTCAATCATGAATGAATGAATGATTCGTTTATTCAAATATTGACAATATGATACAAGAAAAGGCAACCGTGTGTATATACATAACCATATATATATATATATATTATGAGATAAAATTATACATAATCTATAAAATTGAATGCACACACAAGGGTGTATACAATGTTTGAAAGGGATAAACACGAAGTCAGTGACTTTTATGTAAGTTTATCCCAACAATCATATTATGGTAAAAGTGTTTGGTTTCCCACACGAGTACTTTTTTTCACACGCTATAATCAATACATATTATGTACCTTTGCAATGTATTTATTGTGATGCACGATACACCGGTTATCATATATTAGGTAGAATAATTCAATACAATTACATTTCGGCTGTAACATACATGATACTAGAGTAGTACGAGATTCCAAAGTAAATACAATACTAATTTATATTTAGATTCGAACGAGCTATCAATTGCTACATATTTGTATGTAGCAAGACACATTCGTTTTTGTGTTATATTTTGCTCAATGGTTTCTCATGTATTGTGTCTACGTTCGTGGACGTTACTCCTGTGCATTTACTGCTTTATATAAATTTACCACTTTATATGAATTGTGCACCACAGGTATCAGCTTTAGGGTTTCTACAGTATGGATACGGGTGTATTTATTCAAAGTACGACTTTGTGAGAATTGCATCCCACAGGTATAACATTTGTATGGTTTCTCACCAATGTGGTTACGGATATATTTCTTCAAACTACCGTGTTGTGAGAACTGTGCCCCAAAGGTTTCACATTTGTATGGCTTACCCATAGTGTGGGTACGGATCTATGTGTCTTCAAATTATTCTTGTGACCACATGTATCACATTTGTATGGTTTATCCCCAGTGTGGATATGGTTCTTCATAATACAATTTTTGTTAAATTACTGTTAAGTGTGCACTCTTTAAAAAACATTTTCCACAAGTGTCACAGTTGAATGGTTTTTCTACGGTACGAGTGTTCACATTCACAGCCATGTTGAAATGATGTTTATTGCATATGCCGACGGATATAGAAATATGTATGGTGTAACTAGATTCCAGTGTTGATGTACTGACTGGTTGACAAGGACCGTTTTTGGTACCCTTGTCTGGAAATCTGACGTCATCGTATCGTCTATAATCATTAGCACTGGTTCTCATGTTCACAATGCATTATGGGATTGATATTTTGCGATTTATCTCACAGTTTGATGATTTTTAGTAATAGCTTACAATATTGTTATGATTAGGGCTTAGTTTGCTGATTGCATAACCTGTAAGACAGCATCAAACTCCAAAGACATACTATGATGTACTTTCTGATGATGGAAAATGAGTTAAATATTTTGTATTAGGAAATATGCCAAAAAGTTGTGAGAAATGTTATTAACATTCCAACTTTAAAACAGTTGTATCTTTGCTAATTAATATTTCACTTAGAAACATAAAAGAATTACCATTTTATTTCTTAGATACTGCTGTCAGGGAAAATAATTTAACAAATTATGTTAAAAAGAAAATGTTGACTTGTAAAGTACTAAAGAGAGGGTAATGTGCCACTTATTTATTGCTTATCAAAACACGACTCATGTGAGTGAGACACTGGATTTGTGACAGAGGCTATTCTCAACGTGTATTACTAGAATCTGAGTAGTAGGCTATAGTCGAGCAGCACGCGGTTATCGCCCATGGCATATGCTATAGCTGCAGGGGTCATGCCCCAGTTAGACTTCCTGTTTCGTTACAAAAAATGGCAGTGTATTTTTGAAGAAAAAAAATTAAATTCACATGCTCTGATATACGTGAATTTGTGTAGGCAGATTTCATGGTGTGATTGTAGAAGCTGTTGTCAGTAAAATGGCGTATTTTTAATAGATTATACTAAGCGGAACGATATTCAACAGCCATTTGGCTATTTGACCCTTTAGCCGGAGTACTGCCTGCATCCATTGGTAAATAATGACGGGTGTCATATATACAGGCATTTTATGAGAACTACAAATACCTATTTGTCACTAAACTCGACCAGCACGTCAATGAGATGATGATAACAGCAGATAAGAAGTTTCATAATTTTTTAGTTCACGTTTACTTATAATCATACAAAACGTAAACATGATAACCAATGGGAAAAGTAACTGTAGACTGGCCCTAATAGTTAAAGTCCTTGGCAACAGAAACATGCTACACAGTGAGGCATCATGTTCTATGTTTCTGTGTACTGAATGGTTTTGTGTATTAAATGTGTATTGAATGTCTACTAATTGGGTTGTGTAATTTCATGCAATTGATCTCATTAAGACGTCTGGAATCCACACATTAAGGTCATATATCAGTACTGGACACCCATGAAAAGGATTCGGACTATTATTCAGAATAAATATGAACTAATAGACTACTGTAAGTAGGCTTTGTCTATTATATCCACTCCCTCCTCAGCATGCATTGTAAACCCGAACTTCCACAAACACATTTTTAATAACTCACCTCCAGCAGACGTGACTTTTTGGCCCACACAGCACAGTTGGGAATGGAATACTCCCTCGTCAGTCTTTTCTGTTTTTGGCATCTCTTGTATACCACATTTATGCAGCGCCATTAGAAAAGTCTTGAAACAATAGCCATTGTTGCAATGCCAGAGAAGTTCACGGTATAAAACAATAAGATAATCGAGGTCGCGGTTAGAGAGATAAGAAACAGCGCTCGCCACCCTTACAAGGCACTCTCAGCTACAGCGTTCGTCAACCCGCCGTTTAAAATGCGCCACCAACGTTGGAACATCGACGGTCTCAGGTGTAATTACATTGCTGAAACTCCAGCGATGGTCAAGGCTATCGAAAATAATTAGGATAATCGACGGTCGCGGCTAGGAAAAAAAACAGTTCAGCTAAGGGACGCCGATCAGCACCCACCTCCCCTAACAGGCGCTGGTAGTTACGCTGGCTGAGTCTAGTTAATTAATTAGTTATAAACATTGCATATGTCATTAATCACCCGCCATCCCCACTAGGGGCCCGTTGATCTTTTGACGTACGTGTTCTACCAAGATCACAATATCACTGCTCTTATAACATAAATATATCATAATGCCAGACGTTCCTGTATGTTGTATGCTTTGTAATCGTAAAGAAAACGTTGAAAACTCTACTCCTGCTTATTAATTTAGCTTATTATAACATTCTTAAGAAAAATAAAACATAACTAAAACGACAGTTTTAACTTATATCAGAAAAAATGTCATAACGTGAGACACACATTTAAAAAAAGTGACAAAAAACGACACAGTTTTAACTTATATAAAAAACATATGTTGTTTACGTCAGGATTGGCTCCGACTTTATCTATGCAAAATTTTCCGAAAAATTCGCCTGAGTTTTATTCCTCTATGTAGGATCAGAGCCGACTTTAACTTTGCAAATTTTCAGAAAAGCAATCCACCGCCAACGCGGCCTGCTGTGGGGGCCCCCTTACACCCAACTTCCCACGCGACCCGCCCTTTTCATGCGAAAACGATTCGGACTTAGCCGAATTTAAGACTTTTCTTGCGATACCGAGTCGAGACTTAGTCGAATTTTTGGTGAAATTCTCGTATTCTTCTATTTCCGTTCAGCCATGCGTAGATAAAGGCTTACCAAAAACGACAAAGTACTATATGTATGTTCGTTGAAAGTGTGGTCTTGTGGACTTTGCTGATTTGTCTGCACTCTGCATACTCGTTCTTCCGTGGCCGCTCCCGCAAGGTCCTTCGTGTGTCGACATCCGGGTTCTTGTATACTTCCAATACGGCGCCGCTGGTAAAACAGACCCTCTTCAGCGTACTCGTTCTCCCATAGCTACTCCCGCAAACGCCGACCCCGACCGGACCATCACAGCTTATCAGCTTAGAGTGATCACATTTCGTATTTAAGTATCTCGGCGTAGTGTCTTCGTAATCTGTTTGCCTTTCTTCGCATTAGAGTGCTAACAATTTCGTATTTTAATACGTCGGCATAGTATCATCGCAATATTTTTGCGTTTTCATCGCATTAAAGGAAAGATGTGTTGCATAGACGAGCAGCGGTTAGTTGAATATTCCGAAAAATTTGCGAGTCTAGAAGAGTAGGACTTAGTCGAAAATGTTCTGAAAATTTTGCAAAGTTAAAGCCGGCGCCAATCCTGACGAAAGCAACACATATGTTTGTTGTTATAGGTGTTAACACTTGTCGTTTTTGTGGTCGCGTGTGTGAGACACATGTCTCACGTTTTGACATTTTAAGACAAGTTAAAATGTTGTCGTTTTTTAGTATGATTTATGTTTGTAATGGACGGTTCGGTAAGCAAAATTAATAAGTAGGAATATATTTGTCAACGTTTTATTCAAGATTAAAATGCATACAACATACAAGAACGTTAACAAAAATATGCAAATTTACGCAAATTTACTTAAAACTGATTTGAAACGAACACCTATTACGGTGGACCAAAACCACTTTGGCTAAACTATGCAGCTTCTTATGTATCATGCACATATCCCCTTCTCTTCCACAGAGGAACCACCAGTTTCGTCCTTCACTCCCCCTTTGGGATCTCCCCTGTCTCATGCGTGTGTTCAGCATCTACTCGTACATCAAATTCCAGCACGTTCAGACACCACCAGCGTCTCCACTCGTGCTTCGTTAATACCTGTCTCCCGACCTTTCTTCATCTTCTCTCTAACTCATCATCCAACATCTCATCCATCTGTCTTCTCCCGCTACAGCAATGCTATATGTATGATTTCTATTTCATTTAGCAGTGCCTTGAAATACTCCTGTAGTATTTTCATACAAAGACAAAAAGTCCGTATATAGCTTTCTATTCTTGTCTTTGGTCACTGTGCCAGCGTTTATTTCCTTTCTGTCATCATCCCTCTCTTGAGCCATTACACATATCATCTTCTTTCCAATGTCGTCATTTAATTATCTGTATACCCCCTCTTCCGTTCTTTTTATGTCTCTCTCTCACCCCCTCACACCCCCCACACACGCAAACTGTCATTCATTCAATGAACGTGCCAGGAAGTGAAGTGTAATACTCTTTGACTGGATACTGCGCTATACAAAATTGCATTGAGTCGAACACAGGCAGACTTGGATAAACTGAAAGCTGAGGTACTTGTTTTGTTTTCCACATTAGCCGTTCCATACTAACTCAACTGCCACTGAAATCTAGATTTAATTGTTTCAGCAAGTATAAAATACCTGTAGTTGTTGGGACGTTGTAAAGCTCTAATAACACGTCGTGAAACGTATTGGTTAATTTGTGTAATTAAGTACGTGTTGTATATATATTTATATATGTATATATATATATGTGTGTACATACGCTTTTCTATGAGATTAACCTAGGTATGTCACAAGACTGTCGCATGTCTCGTAATTAAGTCACACTGCCTATTCACTGGGGTCGGAAATTTCTTTCTACTACATATATGACACTATTGGGACACAGCGGTAGTGGGAGTAGTGCGCCGGCTTGTCGATCAAGGCGACTGGGGTTAGAAGTCACTTCCTTCCGTTTGGAAACTTGGGTAATTTCATTCAACTCGCGTCGCCGTTGGTGTCTTCAAAGTGTTGTCTGTAAAAGTAAACGGAAAATGTCCACCAGAAGGTACATCTGTAACCTATTGTTGACACGCAGAGCTGGTGATTTCTACCTGAAAAACTCGCATTAACTGCATTGTTATCTCACGATGACAAGACTACAATACGCGTGACGATAGCACTACTGTAAGACTACAATCACATATAGAACGAAACAAAGTATTATCGACAGCTGTGAAGGAGATCGGGTTTTAGTGGTGCCCTATTTGAGCGAACCAGGCCACAAGGTTCACAAGTGTCCTATAGGAGGAGAAACTGGGAAAAGAGCAGCAAGCGAGCGAATCTTGAAGGGAAAGAGCGAAACGAGTGCTCGATCATTTCATTTGGTAAATGTATTAACGTTATTTTAGAATCCTGACATTCGCACTGTTTGTGTTGACTTGGCCGACTGGGCAGCAACAAGGAAAGCCGTCGAAGATTTGGGACCAATCGATATATTGGTGAACAACGCAGCCATTCTAATGATCACAAAGTTCTTAGATCTCGAGGAAACTGATCTAAAAAAGTATGAAATTGTTTTCACTTTACCTATGTCTTTACACCTGTAGTTATTTTATTCTCACAGGGATGCCTTTGTCACCCAGAATGTACACTAACACGGCATGTTACACACACACACATATATATATATATACGTATATATATACATATATATGTATATATATATATATCAATAATATATGTATATATATATATATATATATTTATATATATATATATATATATACATAGTGCACAATATCACAGCAGGATTTTGCCGCGTATTTCTTTGCATCGACATATATATTAACATTTCCAAGGCCAATAAACACGTTTTTGTATTATTTACTTGCATAATTTAGCAGCCTCCATATTGTTGTACACGTGCGTATGGTGTGGTGATTTAAAACGTAAACAAATTATTTATTAATCAGTTCAGTATAACAAGAGTAGTTTTGTTATATATAATTATTAAACTAACAACAATGCCAGCTTAATAAAGAATAAAATAAGACTCAAGTAAGTACACTGTTTTGTCATGGTTGTATCCAATAATTATTAAGCTTTGCATCAATTTCAGATTATTTTAAGTCAACGTCAACGCGGTTGTAAACGTGTCCCAGGTTCGACGTATTCGTGTTAATGTATAGTGCACATAACAATAATAGGTGTGCTAATGTGAGTGTGTGCATGATTTTTGCGATGATTTTTTGTGTACTACGGCGTACATGTTTGCGTGCATGCATGTGTATGTGCGTGATTTAGCGTTGTCAGTGCAATGATCAAATGAGAAAAATATACAATTAAATAACCAACTAGGAACAACCTACAGGCGACGTTCTTAACAAATATCACTATGTAGCAATCTAAACATCAACGTTGTAAAGAACAGATGTTTACATATTTGCTAACATTTTGCTTCAATACTTTGGCAACCGGTAACTGTTTATGGATTGGTACATCCACAACTATTATGATAATTGGTTCCATAATCACACAATAGATTTGTAGCAAATCTAGTTGGCGAATTACTTTGCTTTCAGTGAGACGGATACCTTTTTAATGTGAAGTAAATATTATATTATTACCAGGGGTGTCATGTAACGAAGTAAAACTACTTCGTTACTCTACTTGAGTAATTTTTTCAAGTAAAGGAGAGTAACGAAGTACTATTTATATTAACTACTTCTACTTGTAACGAAGTAGTTTTATCTAAGGTAACGTTACTTTTTACTTCGTTACTTTCATTTACTTCGCAATGTATTTTCGTTACATTTGTTTCTGAACTACGTCGACCTGTTGGCATTCCGCCCGTTGACAACGTTTCATTAAACGTATTTAATTACAAGAAATTAGAGCGTTGGTAAACTATGTTAACGCGGTAATAACTGTCACTTGACTTGTGTTACTATGGTCAAGTCATTACGAACAGTAAATGTGGTGCGAGGCATTGTTTGTTTTGCGCCGACATCAATCGAATCGTTTCTCTTCTGCCAGTCGTGGCTTCCGTGAATAGGCGCCTTCAGCGGGTTCGCCTGGCATCGGCGACTTGTAAAGTGCAATTGAAATTCACACATAGGCGACGCCCGCAAAATAATGGGATTGATGTGTTTAATGCAGCGCAGTAGGGAAGATCAGTATGCTAAAATTGCGCAAATATTATCTTTTTGCTGCGATAAACGCAAATTTGCTTGGTGTGCCAAAATATGAATTCGTCAACCGCATACGAAACGGCGAATCGATCGCAGTATTATTCGGCACGGTAAATGTGCGTTCTAGATTGGTGTTTTGGTATTGATTGAAAGACGAAGTTAAGCCAGCTATGAGCGTATTTATTATAGTTTTTCAATCTTTAGTCAACCTTAGGACTGCATTTGTCAACTCATTTCCGTATTCAGCTGCTGAGGTTTCATTACGTCACCGGTACCATATTATCGTTCAGTTCACTGTGGAGTGTTAATCCGTAATCTATTTTAAAACACTACAACATATATGAATTTTATTCAGTTCAACATTCAACAGTGTATGTATGGCATTTAAACATAATACACATTGACGTTGGCTGGCATCTTAATAAGCTTCATGAACCGCGCAATTATAGATAGCGCGGGCTGCACAATGACTGGCTTAGCCTTCGACCTGGGCTTCGACGGCGTTCTTGGTCAGTTGGTGTAGCGACCGTGGCCGTCGTCTTAGCTAGCGCCCATGGTGGCAGATACCGGAACACATTTCCGTGCCCCGCTGTCGAATTTGTGAAAACAAAATATAGTTTTCTATAGAACATTATTCATATATGTTGGAGTTAAACAGTAATTATTTTTAACTCTGTCTTAATTTTTTTGTTCGCCGATGCAGTAATTATTGTTGGTTACTTGCCTGACAAAACATCTCATCGTTCTACTTTTACTTCTACTTTTACTTCAAGTACTTTTGGAAAGTAGTTTTACTTTTTACTCAAGTAGGATTTTTAGACGCTCCTTTTACTTCTACTCAAGTAGTTCTGAGGTGAATTACTTTTACTTCTACTCAAGTATAAAATTAAAGTAATTCAGTCACCCCTGATTATTACTAATACACACTCGCACCACACACATATACTCACATTCACGCACACCCGCGCCCACGCACCCACACACGCACACACGCGTTACGCACGCACACACACACGCAAGCACATCAGCACACGCACGCACAAACTCATCCACACACACCCACGCATACACACGCTCGTGTGTGTATGCGCGTGTGTTTGTTAATATGTATCTAGGTGTGTGCGTGTATGCGTGCGTGTATATTTGTTCAACCTCTACGTTTTTAAGATGGTCGCCAAAAGCATGATTGCCAAAGGCAAAGGAGGTGCCATAGTCAACTTTTCTTCCATTGCTGGTCGCATTGCTCTACCGGATGTTCCGTCGTTATGTGCTTCTAAAGGCGCAATTAACATGCTTGCAAAAGTAATGACTTTGGAGCTAAGTCCACATCAGGTAAGACTACAAACTCCCAACGTAGAACACATTTCTTAGTAAATAACATATGGATTTAAGTATGTCTATTATTAACTTATTATTATCGAACTCCACTCGTCGATGTCAGTACCCAGGATGCTGGAAGAAAGGAGTTTTGGTAGAACGGTAGACATTATTTCTCGTCAGATGGTTGGTCCACAGGTGGATGGGTAAGTAACTTGAATATATATTCTTTGACACCACCTAGCGGATAATTACGGTTACGACTAAAACGTTTCCGTCCAAATAATATCAAGATTTAACAAGATTGCCACCCAGAGAATTTACTCTAGGTGGCAAGTGGACAAGGAAGCCCTTTGGCTTATCGAGAGTCCCGTATCCCACCCGTCTGAGGTATGTGTCGATTTTATTTTTAAACACATTTACGCTACTAGCATCCACGCAATCAGCAGGTAATCTGTTCCATTCATTTACAGTCCTTTGTGAAAATGAAAACTTTCTAATATCCAATTTACTCTGCTCCTTTGCCAATGTAAGTTCATGTCCTCTAGTCCTTCTATCTTTCTTAACTGAGAAAAAAATATTTCTATCAATATTTTCATAACCATTTATTATTTTAAACACTTCTATCTGATCTCCTCTCAATCTCCTGGTCTCTAGTATTGTTAAACCGCATTTTTAGGGGTATTTCGTAACTAAGATCCCTCAGTTTTGGTATCATTTTAGATGCTCTCCTCTGCACTCTTTCTAGCATATCTATGTCCTTCCTGCGATATGGCCTCCACGCTTGAATACAATATTCTAAATGAGGCCTAACTATTGTTTTGTACAGCGGTATTATTAACTCTTTTTCCTTATACGTTATGTTTCGCCTAATTAATCCAAGGATTTGATTTCCCTTTGAAGCTGCAATTCCGCACTGCTCTGAAACCTTCATATCAGCACTAATGGTTAACCCTAAGTCCTTTTCTTTTACAGTAGTACTTAGTACAGTACCCCCCATTGTATATTCTACATCGTTCCCATGTCCTATGTGGAGACATTTAGATTTCCCAAAATTGAATAGCATTTGCCACTTTTCAGACCATTTGATCAACCTGTCAGGATCTTCTTGTAAATGCTGTCTATCTCCATCACTTTTAATCCTTCTAAACACTTTTATATCATCCGCAAATTTCAACACCTTGCTTGTTATTTCATCATCCAAATCGTTGATATATATATTGAATAAGAATAATATAGGTCCTAGTACTGATCCCTGTGGTACCCCACTCAATACCGATTTCCAATTTGAAGCCTCCCCATCAACTACTACACGTTGTCTTCTGTCATTCAGCCATTTTTCTATCCAGTTTATTATACCATTTCCTATGCCATGGGCCTTTAGTTTAAGTAGTAATCTTTGATGTGGCACTTTGTCGAAAGCTTTTTGAAAATTTAAGTAGACGATATCTACCCACTTAGTGATGTATTGACCTCGCTTTAAAAAACCATGTTGAGATAGGTTTATTAAGTTATGTTTAACAAGAAAATCCCCCGTGTGATCTTTAATTAGTCTTTCTTATACTTTGCAAATCACTGATGTTAAACTCACAGGTCTATAGTTTTCTGACTTGTTTCTCGAACCTTTTTTAAATAACGGTATACTGTTTGCCTCTTTCCATTGTAAAGGAACAACTCCCTCTTCTAATGACAAATTGAGAACTGTTGCAAGCGGTACGCTAATTTTTTCTACAATTTCCAATACTAGTTTGGGCGGAATCCCATCCACTCCAGGTGATTTGTTATCCTTCATAGCCTTTATTTTCTTAGCTACCATTTCCTGTCCTAAATAGTCTGAATCTGCCCCTTTGAACTTAGACTCTGGTACTGGCAGTGAACTAATATCTTCCCTGGTAAACACTGAACTAAAATACTCATTCAGGTCTTCTCCCATTAATCTCTCTGATATTATATTTCCAGCACTATTTTCTAGAGGACCGACCTTTTCCTGAACTTTCTGTTTGCTTCTAACATACGCATAAAAACTCTTGCTTTCATGTTTTATTTTTACTACTTAATTGTTGTTCATAGTTTCGCTTTGAATTTCTGATTTCAGCTGTAGCTTGGTTAAGTGCTTCTTTATAACTGTTGTAGTCTTCATCATTTCCAGTACATCTATATGACTTTCACATCATTTGTTTATACTTAATTTTCCTAATGGCTTCTTTCGATAAGTGTTTCTTTTTGGACCGTTTGCTTTGTTTTTTGAAGGGTACAAATTTATCGACTGTGCACTTAATTTCACTGTTTAATATATTCCAGCATTCTGTTGCTGTCTTATTTTTCAGTGTGTTATTCTATTCTATCTTTGCTAAATATTTCCTCATGTCCTTATACCTTCCTTTGTGGAAATTTTTTCCTATATTGCTTTTTACTATTCCTTTCTGATTTTACTTTGATGGCAAAATGAATCTGGTTGTGATCACTACTCCCCGGTGGCTCACATATATTGACATTGTCAACTAATTCATTCTGTGAGGACAAAACTATGTCTAACATATTCTAACTCATGGTTGGTTCTAGCACATATTGAGAAAGGAAAGTATCTTGAACTAAAACTACAAACTTGTGGTCCTCACTCCCCATACTCTGTAGAGATTGCCATTGTATATGCCCGTGGTTAAAATCCCCCATAATAATACAGTCCCGTTTGCTTACGTTAGAGCGTTTTGTATTTTTCCTTCTCTTCTATGCTTTTGACTTCGATCAAGTAACCCAATTGTTAACGTTGAATTTCCTGTAACTATGTTACACCAAACAGCTTCTTCGCAATCTGCTTCTCTTTCTAATTTTATTTGGATAGATTCTTTAATATATAAAATAACTCCACCTCCTTTTCTTCCTATTCTATCTTTCCTAAACATTACATATCCTGTCAGTCCCAATTCGGCATCTGATATATCGGTGGAGGTCCAGGATTCGGTTATACCATCCAGACTGTTCTTTGCAGATTTATTTGTGCTGTCTTCATCTATGCTTCCAGTTTCAGGTTTCTCTGTGAGTCCCCCTTGCGAATCTAGTTTAAATAGATGCAACCTGTCCCACTGTCAACAGATCGCAGCAGGTTCTCTGAGAAAACTGCTGCCCCCTTTCCTCTAAGACGGAGGCAGTCTCTCGTGTACATACCTTCTCTCCCACCAAAGTATCCCCATAAATCTTTGAATCCCACCACCCTCTTCTTCACACATCTGCTCAACTAGTGCGTTGATCGCCATCCTCTTGCAGTTTCTATACGTTTCCCCCATTCCTCCCATTACAGGCAACATTCCTGACAGAATAATCTGTTCACTAGAGGGCGCGCTTCTTCTTGATCCACACAAGTCTCCAACTAAACGCCCCAATGAGGTTAGTTCAAGCAAAATGGAGGACATGCGCCACCATTCCCCCAGAAACCGCGTCTGTAAACTATACTGCCTGTTCCTCGTATCCGAACGATTATGCCTTGGAATGACTTAAAATAATATTTCAATTACTTAACTATAAAAAGCAAGTAATAAGTGGAGAATGTCTAACATTACATCTTCGAAGATTGCTTGTTTAAATGACAGATACTTTTCATGAATATTTTGATGACTAATGGCATAAAGCAGTAACAGGAAAACACATAGCATTTTGCAATGACTCATGCAATACCAGACGACTGGTGAAAATGATATTAAACATTAACGGGTGGAGAACATTGCATACAGACTAGCGACACGCACCAGTAGGCATAAACATACGATACCGGTTGCATCAAAGAGCGTTTAATGGAGGAGAAACATGTCTGTCTGTTCAATGGGCGCAAGCGGCAGCGCAATCCGGGCGTATATGGAGATCTACGAGCAAAGAATGTACTCACTTCAAGGAATTGTTCAAAAATATCTTTCTTTACGTACACATCGTTTTTTAGCACATAATATGTAGCAATTTATATCTTGTTGAAATCTGAATATCAATGTGTATTATATTTAATCTGGAATTTGGAACTATGCTAGTTTCATTGACATTAATATCCCTTTGTACGATTACGCGTCTAACAACTTGACTAACTCGACAAAACACTCGGTTACACCTCGTGAAAGAGGGCAAGTTGATTAAGTGATCTGACCCAACGCTTTCCCCCTAACTCGGTCGCCCCGTCTAGGTTCAGTCGACGACACGGCAAAGGGGTGTGTGGATGAAGTGTGACGCTCTCGCCACCCACCTGGGGTAGGCGATAGTCTTCCATCAGTCACGATAGTCCATCTCCCGCCTCCTATCAACCCTATCTTCCACCCATGTTGACGCTTAACTCTCACCGCCCTCCAAAGTTTAAGGCCAACTTCCCATCTCCCACATCTGCCATCATAATTTAGGTCATGAGCGTACGTTTGGAGTGGTACACCAAAAGCACAATACTGTAGCGGTTGTTTATCCTCGGTCGTGACCACCATTTTAGTCGCCAGTCCATAGTTTTGTGGGTCGTCAAGAATCTGTCATGTCCCTCATTCCCGTACTAGTGGTAAGCGGAATGAATACATTTGCGAAATATAGCATATCTCCGAAACGCCTTAATTAAACGTGACAAAGATTAATATAATAGCATGAGCAAGTCGGTGCGGTTTTTGTTGAATTTGCACTGTTAGAAAATGTCATAAAACGGCACTTGTAACGGTAAAGAGGCACAGTTTTGAAAAGACAAATACACACACACACACGCAACATACATGAATGTTAATAATATTAATATATATATATATATATATATATATATTAATTGTTATTATTGCAGGGATCGGATATGAAAATGTCCTGGCAGCCGGAGGGGCTGATACATTTACAATGTGTCGGACACAGGCAGACGTGGATCAACTGAAAGTTGAGGTGCGTTTTGTAATCCACGTTAGCCATTCCATATTGTGTTGAGTGCTATTACCACAAACATATACGTTGTGTATCCAGAAATATAATGATATGTGTAATTATTTGCACAAACTAAAGTATATTGGTGATTTTGAGACCATAGTTTTCAGAGGTCGTATGTCTTATTTCGCGGCAGCCTAACACGGCACACAACTGGTCTACTGCACTGCATAATACATATTATGTGAGTATGTATGTATGTATGTGTGTGTGTGTGTGTGTGTGTGTGTGTGTGTGTGTGTGTGTGTGTGTGTGTGTGTGTGTGTGTGTGTGTGTGTGTGTGTGTGTGTGTGTGTGTGTGTGTGTGTGTGTGTGTGTGTGTGTGTGTGTGTGTGTGTGTGTGTGTGTGTGTGTGTGTGTGTGTGTGTGTGCGTGTGTGTGTGTGCATGTGTGTATGTGCGTATGTGTGGATGCGTGTGTATGCGCACGTGCGTGTGCTTGGATTCGTGCATGCGTGTACACATTGATGCATGATTGCGTGTATTTGTCTTTTCAAAACTGTGCCTCTATATCGTTAAAAGTGCCCTTTTTTGACATTTCCCCACAGTGCAATTCAACAAAAACCGCACCGACTTGCTCATACTATTATATTAACCTTTATTACGTTCAATTAAGGCGTTTTGAAGATATGCAATATTTCACAAATGTATTCTTTCCGCTTGCTTGCCCCTGGTACGGGAATGCGGGACATCACAGATTCTTGATGACCCACAAAACTATCGACTGGCGACTACAATTTAGGTCGCGTCCGAGGGTAGACAACCG
>OZ023210.1:61207825-61288575 GCA_963995525.1 Escarpia spicata
GCGTATCTATTATATATATATATATATATATATATATATATATATATATATATACACACATACACACACATACGCTTTTCTATGAGACCAACCTACGTATGTAACTCAAAAAGTCACAAGACTGTCGCATGTCTCGTAATTAAGTCACACTGTCTATTCACTGGGGTCGGAAATTTCTTTCTACTACATATATGACACTATTGGGACACAGCGGTAGTGTGAGTAGTGCGCCGGCTTGTCGATCAAGGCGACTGGGGTTAGAAGTCACTTCCTTCCGTTTGGAAACTTGGGTAATTTCATTCAACTCGCGTCGCCGTTGGTGTCTTCAAAGTGTTGTCTGTAAAAGTAAAAGGAAAATTTCCACCACAAGGTACATCTGTAACCTATTGTTGACCCGCATAGCTGGTGATTTCTACCTGTAAAACTCGCATTAACTGCACTGTTATCTCACGATGACAAGACTACAATACGCGTGACGACAGCACTACTGTAAGACTACAATATTATAAAGAATGAAACAAAGTATTATTGACTGCTATGAAGAAGATCGGGTTTTAGTGGTGCCCTATTTGAGCAATGAACCAGGCCACGAGGTAGACTGTTCACACGATTAGTCGAGGTGTCCTATAAGAGGAGAAACTGGGAAAAGAGCAACAAGCGAGCGAATCTTGAAGGGAAAGAGCGAAACGAGCGCTCGATGATTTCATTAGGTAAATGTGTTAATGTTATTTTAGAATCCTGACATTCGCACTGTTTGTGTTGACTTGGCCGACTGGGCAGCAACAAGGAAAGCCGTCGAAGATTTGGGACCAATCGATCTATTGGTGAACAACGCTGCCATTCTAATGATCACAAAATTCTTAGATCTCGAGGAAACTGACCTAAAAAAGTATGAAATTGTTTTCACCTTACCTATGTCTTTACACCTGTAGTTATTTTATTCTCACAGGGATGCCTTTGTCACCCAGAATGTACACTAACACGGCATGTTACACACACACACATATATATATATACGTATATATATACATATATATGTATATATATATATCAATAATATATGTATATATATATATATATATATATATATATATACATAGTGCACAATATCATAGCAGGATTTTGCCGCGTATTTCTTTGCATCGACATATATATTATCACTTCCAAGGCCTATATAAACACGTTTTTGTATTATTTACTTGCATAATTGAACAGCCTCCATTTTGTTGTACACATGATGTGATGATTTAAAACGTAAACAAATTATTTATTAATCTGTTCAGTTTAACAAGAGTAGTTTTGTTATCTATAATTGTTAAACTAACGGCAATGCCAGCTTAAGAAAAAATGAAATTAGACTCAAGTAAGTACACTGTTTTGTCATGATTGTATCCAATAATTAGTTAGCTTCGCATCAATTTCAGATTATTTGAAGTCAACGTCAACGCGGTTGTAAACGTGTCCCAGGTACGACATATTCGTGTTAATGTTTAGTGCACATAATAATAACAGGTGTGCTTACGTGAGTGTGTGCACGCTTTTTGTGATGATTTGTTGTGTATTACAGCGTACACGTTTGCGTGCGTGCATGTGAATGTGCTCGATATAACGCTGTCAGTGCAATGGTGAATTTAGTAAAAATATACAATTAAATAACCAATCAGGAACCAGCTACAGGCGATGTTCTTAACAAATATCACTATGTAGCAATCTAAACATCAAAGTTGTAAAGAACATATGTTTACATATTTTCAAATTTTTTTTTCAATACTTTGGCAACCGGTAACAGTTTAAGGATTGGTACATCCACAACTATTATGATAATTGGTTTCATAATCACACAATAGATTTGTAGCAAATCTAGTTGGCGAATTACTTTGCTTTCAATAAGACGGATCCCTTTCTAATTTGAAGTAAATATTATATTAATACTAATACACACTCGCTCCACACACGTATACTCACATGCACGTGCACCCGCAACCACACACACACGCGATACGCACGCACACACATACGCATGCTCATAAGCAAACGCACGCACAAACGCATCCACACATACTCACGCACACACACGCTCGTGTGTGTATGCGCGTGTGTTTGTTAATATGCATCTAGGTGTGTGCGTGTATGCGTGTATGCGTGTATGCGTGTATGCGTGCGTGTATATTTGTTCAACCTCTACGTTTTTAAGGTGGTCGCCAAAAGCATGATTGCCAAAGGCAAAGGAGGTGCCATAGTCAACTTTTCTTCCATTGTTGGTCGCATTGCTCTACCGGATGTTCCGTCGTTATGTGCTTCTAAAGGCGCAATTAACATGCTTACAAAAGTAATGACCTTGGAGCTGGGTCCACATCAGGTAAGACTACAAACTCCCAACGTAGAACACATTTCTTAGTAAATAACATATGGATTTAAGTATGTCTATTATTAACTTATTATTATCGAACTCCACTCGTCGATGTCAGTACCCAGGATGCGGGAAGAAAGGAGTTTTGGTAGAACGGTAGAAATTACTTCGCGTCAGATGGTTGGTCAACAGGTGGATGGGTAAGTAACTTGAATATATATTTTTTGACACAACCTAGCGGATAACGGTTACAGCTAAAACGTTTCCGTCCAAATAATATTCACCACTATTCTGTGAGGAAAGACGTTGGGGTGCGATGCAGCCTAACAGGGAGACTGGCGAGAAACTGGATGAGATGGACAGGCCATTTGGCAAGGATGGATGCAGGCAAACTTACAAAGAGAGCAGAGATTGAACAACATCGAGGACGCAGGAGAAGGGGAAGGGGAAGGGTGCAACTGAGTAGGGATGACTGTGTGAGGAGAGACATTAGTAGGTCGGAGGAGAAGGGGAAGGATGCGACTGAGTAGGGATGACTGTGTGAGGTAAGACATTAGTAGGTCGGAGGAGAAGGGGAAGGATGCGACTGAGTAGGGATGACTGTGTGAGGAGAGACATTAGTAGGTCGGAGGAGAAGGGGAAGGATGCGTCTGAGTAGGGATGACTGTGTGAGGAGAGACATTAGTAGGTCGGAGGAGAAGGGGAAGGATGCGACTGAGTAGGGATGACTGTGTGAGGAGAGACATTAGTAGGTCGGAGGAGAAGGGGAAGGATGCGTCTGAGTAGGGATGACTGTGTGAGGAGAGACATTAGTAGGTCGGAGGAGAAGGGGAAGGGTGCAACTGAGTAGGGATGACTGAGTGAGGAGATACATTAGTAGGTCGGAGGAGAAGGGGAAGGGTACAACTGAGTAGGGATGACTGTGTGAGGAGAGATATTAGTAGGTCGGAGGAGAAGGGGAAGGATGCGACTGAGTAGGGATGACTGTGTGAGGAGAGATATTAGTAGGTCGGAGGAGAAGGGGAAGGGTACAACTGAGTAGGGTTGACTGTGTGAGGAGAGACATTAGTAGGTCTGAGGAGAAGGGGAAGGATGCGACTGAGTAGGGATGACTGTGTGAGGAGAGATATTAGTAGGTCGGAGGAGAAGGGGAAGGATGCAACTGAGTAGGGATGACTGTGTGAGGAGAGACATTAGTAGGACGGAGGAGAAGGATGCAACTGAGTAGGGATGACTGCGTGAGGAGATACATTAGTAGGTCGGAGGAGAAGGGGAAAGATGCAACTGAGTAGGGATGACTGTGTGAGGAGAGACATTAGTAGGACGGAGGAGAAGGATGCAACTGAGTAGGGATGACTGCGTGAGGAGATACATTAGTAGGTCGGGGGAGAAGGGGAAAGATGCAACTGAGTAGGGATGACTGTGTGAGGAGAGACATTAGTAGGACGGAGGAGAAGGATGCAACTGAGTAGGGATGACTGCGTGAGGAGATACATTAGTAGGTCGGAGGAGAAGGGGAAAGATGCAACTGAGTAGGGATGACTGTGTGAGGAGAGACATTAGTAGGACGGAGGAGAAGGATGCAACTGAGTAGGGATGACTGTGTGAGGAGAGACATTAGTAGGACGGAGGAGAAGGATGCAACTGAGTAGGGATGACTGCGTGAGGAGATACATTAGTAGGTCGGAGGAGAAGGGGAAAGATGCAACTGAGTAGGGATGACTGTGTGAGGAGAGACATTAGTAGGACGGAGGAGAAGGATGCAACTGAGTAGGGATGACTGTGTGAGGAGAGATATTAGTAGGTCGGAGGAGAAGGGGAAGGGTACAACTGAGTAGGGTTGACTGTGTGAGGAGAGACATTAGTAGGTCTGAGGAGAATGGGAAGGATGCGACTGAGTAGGGATGACTGTGTGAGGAGAGATATTTGTAGGTCGGAGGAGAAGGGGAAGGATGCAACTGAGTAGGGATGACTGTGTGAGGAGAGACATTAGTAGGACGGAGGAGAAGGATGCAACTGAGTAGGGATGACTGCGTGAGGAGATACATTAGTAGGTCGGAGGAGAAGGGTAAAGATGCAACTGAGTAGGGATGACTGTGTGAGGAGAGACATTAGTAGGACGGAGGAGAAGGATGCAACTGAGTAGGGATGACTGCGTGAGGAGATACATTAGTAGGTCGGAGGAGAAGGGTAAAGATGCAACTGAGTAGGGATGACTGTGTGAGGAGAGACATTAGTAGGACGGAGGAGAAGGATGCAACTGAGTAGGGATGACTGCGTGAGGAGATACATTAGTAGGTCGGGGGAGAAGGGGAAAGATGCAACTGAGTAGGGATGACTGTGTGAGGAGAGACATTAGTAGGACGGAGGAGAAGGGGAAAGATGCAACTGAGTAGGGATGACTGTGTGAGGAGAGACATTAGTAGGTCGGAGGAGAAGGGGAAGGATGCGACTGAGTAGGGATGACTGTGTGAGGAGAGACATTAGTAGGTCGGAGGAGAAGGGGAAGGATGCAACTGAGTAGGGATGACTGTGTGAGGAGAGACATTAGTAGGACGGAGGAGAAGGATGCAACTGAGTAGGGATGACTGTGTGAGGAGATACATTAGTAGGTCGGAGGAGAAGGGGAAGGATGCAACTGAGTAGGGATGACTGTGTGAGGAGAGACATTAGTAGGACGGAGGAGAAGGGTAAGGATGCAACTGAGTAGGGATGACTGTGTGAGGAGAGACATTAGTAGGACGGAGGAGAAGGATGCAACTGAGTAAGGATGACTGTGTGAGGAGAGACATTAGTAGGACGGAGGAGAAGGATGCAACTGAGTAGGGATGACTGTGTGAGGAGAGACATTAGTAGGACGGAGGAGAAGGATGCAACTGAGTAGGGATGACTGTGTGAGGAGAGACATTAGTAGGACGGAGGAGAAGGATGCAACTGAGTAGGGATGACTGTGTGAGGAGAGACATTAGTAGGACGGAGGAGAAGGATGCAACTGAGTAGGGATGACTGTGTGAGGAGAGACATTAGTAGGACGGAGGAGAAGGATGCAACTGAGTAGGGATGACTGTGTGAGGAGATACATTAGTAGGTCGGAGGAGAAGGGGAAGGGTGCAACTGAGTAGGGATGACTGTGTGAGAAGAGACATTAGTAGGACGGGGGAGAAGGGGAAGGGTGCAACTGAGTAGGGATGACTGTGTGAGAAGAGACATTAGTAGGTCGGAGGAGAAGGGGAAAGATGCAACTGAGTAGGGATGACTGTGTGAGGAGAGACATTAGTAGGACGGAGGAGAAGGATGCAACTGAGTAGGGATGACTGTGTGAGGAGAGACATTAGTAGGTCGGAGGAGAAGGATGCAACTGAGTAGGGTTGACTGTGTGAGAAGAGACATTAGTAGGACGGAGGAGAAGGATGCAACTGAGTAGGGATGACTGTGTGAGGAGAGACATTAGTAGGTCGCAGGAGAAGAGGAAGGGTGCAACTGAGTAGGGATGACTGTGTGAGGAGATACATTAGTAGGTCGGAGGAGAAGGGGAAAGATGCAACTGAGTAGGGATGACTGTGTGAGAAGAGACATTAGTAGGACGGGGGAGAAGGGGAAGGATGCAACTGAGTAGGGATGACTGTGTGAGGAGAGACATTAGTAGGACGGAGGAGAAGGATGCAACTGAGTAGGGATGACTGTGTGAGGAGACACACTATTAGGTCGGGGGAGAAGAGAAAGGATGCAACTGAGTAGGGATGACTGTGTGAGGAGAGACATCAATAGGTCGGAGGAGGATGAAAGTTGGAGAGAAGGTGGTGCTGACGGGATGTTATGTAAAGAAATAACAGAACGAGTGATACGACAATATTATACCTAAATCTCACCCGCTTGTAGGAAACAAGGAGGAAAAATAGACTCCCGTCACATAACAAAACTACTGCCACAATGTTCTATAGTCCTCTGTTTCAAACCTGTAGAACCGGTAATGTTACGTGAACGCCTGTGATTGGCCCACGTGGAATCACGTGACCGTTTGATTGACGTTGTAACCACAAGGGGTATTGCAACAAGCTGTGAAAAGTGTCCCTCAAATAAAACAATATGTTTTATTGACATCTATTTTATTTTATAAACAATTGCATTGATGAAGATATCTAACCAATTGCGTGAAATTATGGAGTCATCCCGTAGATCCGTTGTACAGGGCCAACTTTGTTGTTGTCGGCGTACTTCCGGGAGAAGCACACGAAAGCGAACAAGAAAGTTACGCGAATAATTTTATAAGAAAGGGATTTCGGTGTGCCCCAATGGAGGAGCATCGGAATTTAAATATGTACAAAAAAACTTCCCTCAATCTGATCGACATCGATGTGTTTTGCACCACATTGCTGTGTTTCCTAGTGCAGCAGCCTCTATCGATATGCCGCTCCACGCATCTTTTTACTGAAAAATTATGTCAATCAATCTTGACTGTCAAATGTATTTGTATTGTTTAACTGACGTCATGTGATTCTAATATTTACTTTAACTATACAACTGAAGCTAGGTGTCGTTAACTTTACGGTAATTACAGTCTATCATATTAAATAGGAACAGTTTATATAACATATGTATGCATCTGCTGGCATCGTATCAAATAATTGTAAAAATTTAAGTGTGTTATGTTGATATCAGTTTAGACGTAAAGTACCATTTTAGATTCGCGTCAACAATGTGAATCCGACAGGCGTGATGACAGCCATGGGGAAACGAGCGTTTCCGACTGCTGCAAAACGTGAGGGAATATTAAAACGAACGCCTCAAGGAAAGTTTGCAGGTAAAGATATGAGATAGAACTGTTCAACCATTGTAAAATACCAGACGCTACTAACCGATGGTATTGCATATTGCCTGACATGACATTCACTGTTCAACTGATCTGTGCATTTCTTTAGTTGTGTATGTATGCGCGCGCGTGTGCGTGTGTGTGCGTGTGCGAGTGCGTGAGTGCGTGTGTGACTAAATGTATGCATGGATGCTTCTCAGAGAAGTTGAGATGGTTTTCGATTGAACAGGTGTACAAGGAAGTAAAGTGTAAAATACTTTGAGCAGTCCTGAGGACTGGATAATGCACTATATAAGAATGTTCCTTTACCTTTGTGTGTGTGTGTGTGTGTGTGTGTGTGTGTGTGTGTGTGTGTGTGTGTGTGTGTGTGTGTGTGTGCTTGTGTGTGTGTGTGTGTGTGTGTGTGTGTGTGTGTGTGTGTGTGTGTGTGTGTGTGTGTATGAATGTATGTATGTATATATGTATGTATGTTCACGCATACTCACACGCACTCATTCACGCAAGGACACTCATACGCACTCATACACGCACGCACGCACGCACGCACGCACGCACGCATTCACATTGACACTAACTCACACACACACACACACACACACACACACACACACACACACACACACACACACACACACACACACACACACACACACACACACACACACACACACACACACACACACACACACACACACACACACACACACACACACACACACACACACACACACACACACACACACACACACACACACAAACACACATACACACAATTGTGTAAGAACAGCAGTAGTCATTCAAATGAGTGTTTCTTTGCAGAAGTGGTGGACATCGTGAATGCTGTGATGTTCTTGTTGAGTGACCAGGCAGGCATGGTCAACGGCGTTTCACTGTTTGTAGACGGTGGTCTGACGGCTGTCTAGAACCATTGATGCACGACCGAGCGAACGAATCGAACTTTTCTGTATTTTATGGAAATAGACGTTGCTTTAATAGTGGTATAACACACATGTGGCTGCTCTGTGGTGCTTAGCATGACGCAATTAAATTAGTAGATTTACTATTTAGTCGGCGTGGTTTTGGATTAGTTTAGCTGGAAACATGGGTATTTACACTTTCGGGATAATACTACATATAACAGAATATTTTAGTATGTACTCATTGCTCGAGATAGCAATAATATGTCTATATTGTGCCAACTAAGGTAACACCTGTGGTTTACATTTAAATTTAAAATTAATAAAATTAATATATTAAACATTGAAAATGTGTTTTATTATTATTTGATGTGTGATTAAAGGTTATCTTCTATAATGTCTGGTTATTCTTCAATAAAAAAGTAAGTACAATTTATAGCAATGTATTGATATGTTCAATGCTGCGATGCGTAGAATGTTCGGTATGTCGCAATGCGTGAGTGTTATTGCTATGGTTGAAGCAGAGTATCGCGCGTCGAATGCAAAACAATAATGGTGTGAAGGTTGTTTCGTTGGCGTAGCGTGAGACCAGTACTGGTGCATGTGTTATGACATTTCGCTTATACGTTGCAATCACCTATAATCCTCCCCAGTATATTATACCGTAGATGACATCAATACCATTAAAATGAAAAAACGAAATAACTGTTTCTGAACATATTAGATAAGCTGCTGTTCGTCCCGAGTTGATAGAAAACAATCCATCGAATTCACTCTAAAGAGATGTCATGAAAACGGTCTCCTAACGATTGCCGTCGTATAGAATATGGCGTAACGCATGCAGATGCAAATTCGCAGTGCTGTACGAAATGCTTCTCTCAGGCAAATGCATAAGCTATTCAGAATCAACAACACTTTGGCAAACTTCTCAATTTCTCTATGTGACACAGGTATACCACACAACCGTCCTATACTACAGCAACAAGTAGCATCTTCACGGGTTTTGTTCTTGAAGAACATAACAAAGCAATGCAGTCAAACAGAGCCACAGGCACACGATGCGGTTTGTACAAGAACTTGTCACAACCCGAAGTTTCAAGCTACTTAAAGAACGGTGTTCCACAAGGTTCATGTCCAAACCACCGGAGTCTGCTATGTTTAATTACATCTAAGATGGATTCAGGGGTGAATGTTTCCGCTCTGACCTGGTCATTTCGCAGTCTGTCTGCCCTTGTAACATCCCTGATAGCCGGCAGGCAACACATCTCAAAACTTTCAAGAGGCTGCGTCTCTTGCAATCATAGTGTCCAGGTTTCCGCACCATAATGCCTGAAGGATAATACTGGTAATTTACGATAGGCTGACGACAAAAACAAAAACAATTTTGTCCAATGCGTTCAAAAAAAGCAGTTTTGGCATTAAACAGAATATGACGTGACCAAATCATCTACATATTTGAACAAATCAGGGACAGATAAATATAATCTTCAAACTGTACCCCTTGAGGTTCACCAGAAGCGTCCAGCTGCACCCTCACCCTCACTGCAAAACAATATTTAACAAGATTAAACAAGATTGCCACCCAGAGAATTAACACTAGGTGGCAGGTGGACAAGGAAACCTTTGGCTTATCGAGAGTCCATCCCTTTTATTTATGTGTATCCCGCCCTACTGAGGTATGTGTCGATTTTATTTTTAAACATATTCATGCTACTAGCACCCACACAATCAGCAGATAAGATACAGTCCTTTGAGAAAATTAGAATTTTCTTATATCTAATCTACACTGCTCCTTTGCTAACGTAACTTCATGTTCTCTAGTCCTTCTATCTTTCTTAACTGAAAAAAACATACTTCTATCAATATTTTCATAACCATTTATTATTTTAGACACTTCTATCTAATCTCCTCTCAATCTCCTGGTCTCTAGTGTTGTTAAACCACATTCTTTTAGGTGAATGTCATAACTAAGATCCCTCAGTTTTGATATAATTTTAGGCGCTCTCATCTGTACTCTTTCTAGTATATCTATGTCCTTCTTGCGATATGGCCTCCACGCTCGAATACCATATTCTAAATGAGGCCTCACTATTGTTTTGTACAGCGGTATTATTAGTTTTTTTTTATATACGCTATATTTCGCCTAATTAATCCAAGGATTTGATTTCCTTTTGAAGCTGCAATTCCGCACTGCTTTGAAACATTCATATCAGCTCTAATGGTTTACCCTAAGTCCTTTTCTTTTACAGTAGTACTTAGTACAGTACCCCCCATTGTATATTCTCTTCGTTCCCATGTCCTGTGTGGAGGCATTATCATTTCCCAAAATTTAACAGCACTTGCCACTTTTCAGATCATTTGATCAACCTGTCAGGATTTTCTTGTAAATGCTGTCTATCTCCATCACTTTTAATCCTTCTAAACACTTTTGTATCATCCGCAAATTTCAACACCTTGCTTGTTATTTCATCATCCAAATCGTTGATATATATATTGAATAAGAATAATATAGGTCCTAGTACTGATCCTTGTGGTACTCCACTCAATACCGATTTCCAGTTTGAAGCCTCCCCATCAACTACTACACGCTGTCTTCTGTCAATCGGCCATTTTTCTATCCAGTTTATTATACCATTTCCTATGCCATGGGCCTTTAGTTTAAGTAATAATCTTTGATGTGGTACTTCGTCGAAAGCTTTCTGAAAATCTAAGTAGACGATATCTACCCACATAGTGATGTATTGACCTCGCTTTTAAAAACCCATGTTGAGATGGGTTTATTAAGTTATGTTTAACAAGAAAATCCCCCATGTGATCTTTAATTAGTCTTTCTAATAATTTGCAAATCACTGATGTTAAACTCACAGGTCTATAGTTTTCTGACTTGTTTCTCGAACCTTTTTTAAATAACGGTATACTGTTTGCCTCTTTCCATTCTAAAGGAACCACTCCCTCTTCTAATGACAAATTGAGAACTGTTGCAACCAGTACGCTAAATTGTTCTACAATTTCCAATAGTAGTTTGGGCGGAATCCCAACCACTCCAGGTGATTTGTTATCTTTCATAGCCCTTATTTTCTTAGCTACAATTTCCTGGCTTACAATTAACTGTCCTAAATATTCTGAATCTGCCCCGTTGAACTTAGCCTCTGGTACTGGCAGTGAACTAATATCTTCCCTGGTAAACACTGAACTAAAATACCCATTAAGGTCTTCTCCCATTAAGAATCCCTCTAATATTATATTTCCAGCACTATCTTCTAGAGGACCGACCTTTTCCTGAACTTTCTGTTTGCTTCGAACATATGCAAAAAAACTGTTGCTGTAACATGTTTTATATTACTAGCTAATTGTTGTTCATAGCTTCTCTTTGAATTTCAAATTTCAGCTGTAGCTTGGTTAAGTGCTTCTTTATAACTGTTATAGTCTTCATCATTTCCAGTACATCTATATGACGTTCACATCATTTGTTTATACTTAATTTTCCTAATGGCTTCTTTCAATAAGTGTTTCTTTTTGGATCTTTTCCCTTGTTTTTTGAAGGGTACATATTTATCGACTGTGCACTTAATTTCACTGTGTAAAATATTCCAGCATTCTCTTGTTGTCTTATTTTTCAGTGTTTTTTCTAGTCTATCTTTGCTAAATATTTCCTCATGTCCTTATACCTTCCTTTGTGGAAATTTCTCCTATATTGCTTTTTACTATTCCTTTCTGATTTTACTGATGGTAAAATGAATCTGGTTGTGATCACTACTCCCCAGTGGCTCACATATCTTGACATTGTCAACAAATTTATTCTGTGACGACAAAACTATGTCTAACATATTCTCACCCATAGTTGGTTCTAGCACATGTTGAGAAAGGAAAGTATCTTGAACTAAAACTACAAACTTGTGGTCCTCACTCCCCATACTCTGTAGAGATTGCCATTGTATATGCCCGTGGTTAAAATCCCCCATAATAATACAGTCCCGTTTGCTTACGTTAGAGCGTTTTGTATTTTTCCTTCTCTTCTATGCTTTGGACTTCGATAAACTAACCCAACTGTTAACGTTGAATTTCCTGTAACTATGTTACACCAAACAGCTTCTTCGCAATATGCTTCTCTTTCTAATTTTATTTCATCAGCCTGGATAGATTCTTTAATATATAAAATATCTCCACCTCCTTTTCTTCCTATTCTATCTTTCCTAAACATTACATATCCTGTCAGTCCCAATTCGACATCTGATATATCGGTGGAGGTCCAGGATTCGGTTATACCTATTACGTGAGGGTCAATATCTTCTACCATAATGTATAGTTCATTTCTTTTGTTTACTATACTCCTTTCATTTAAACAAATACATTTATATCCAGCTTCAGAAGAGTTTCCAGACTGTTCTTTGCTGATTTATTTGTGCTGTCTTCATCTATGCCTCCAGTTTCAGGCTTCTCTGTGAGTCCCTCCTGCGAATCTAGTTTAAATAGATGCAACCTGTCCCACTGCCAACAGATCGCAGCAGGTTCTCTGAGAAAACTGCTGCCCCCTTTCCTCTAAGATGGAGGCAGTCTCTCGTGTACATATCTTCTCTCCCACCAAAGTATCCCCATAAATCTTTGAATCCCACCACCCTCTTCTTCACACATCTGCTCAGCTCAAATACTTAACTATAAAAAGCAAGTAATAAGTGGAGAATGTCTAACATTACATCTTCGAAGATTGCTTAAATGACAGATACTGTTCATGAATATTTTGATGACTAATGGCATAAAGCAGTAACAGGAAAACACATAGCATTTTGCAATGACTCATGCAATACCAGACGACTGGTGAAAATGATATTAAACATTAACGAGTGGAGAACATTGCCTACAGACTAGCGACACGCACCAGTAGGCATAAACATACGATACCGGTTGCATCAAAGAGCGTTTAATGGAAGAGAAACATGTCTGTCTGTTCAATGGGCGCAAGCGGCAACGCAATCCGGGCGTATGTGGAGATCTACGAGCAAAAAATGTACTCACTTCAAGGAATTGTTCAAAAATATCTTTCTTTACGTACACATCGTGTTTTAGCACATAATATAAAACATGTTATATTGCATACACACACATATGTAGCAATTTATATCTTGTTGAAATCTGAATATCAATGTGTATTATATTTATTCTGGAATTTGGAACTATACTAGTTTCATTGATACTATTATCCCTTTGTACGATTACGCATCTAACAACTTGACTAACTCGACAAAACACTCAGTTGCACCTCGTGAAAGCGGGCAAGTTGATTTAGTGATCTCACCCAACGCTTTCACCCTAACTCTGTCGCCCCGTCTATGTTCAGTCGACGACAAGGCAAAGGGGTGTGTGGATGAAGTGTGACGCTCTCGCCACCCACCTGGGGTGGGCGATAGTCTTCCATCAGTCATGATAGTCCATCTCCCGCCTCCAATCAACCCTATCTCCCACCCATGTTGACGCTAAACTCTCACCGCCCTCCAATGTTTAAGACCAACCTCCCATCTCCCACATCTGCCATCATAATTTAGGTCATGAGCTTACGTTTGGAGTGCTATATCAAAAGCACATACCGTAGCGGTTGTTTATCCTCGGTCGTGACCACAATTTTAGTCGCCAGTCCATAGTTTTGTGGGTCGTCAAGAATCTGTCATGTCACTCATTCCCGTACTAGAGGTAAGCGGAATGAATACATTTGCGAAATATTGCATATCTCTGAAACGCCTTAATTAAACGTGACAAAGATTAATATAATAGCATGAGCAAGTCGGTGCGGTTTTTGTTGAATTTGCACTGTTAGAAAATGTCATAAAAGGGCACTTTAACGGTAAAGAGGCACAGTTTTGAAAAGACAAATACACACACACGCAACATACATGAATGTTAATAATATTAATATATATATATATATATATATATATATATTAATTGATATTATTGCATGGATCGGATATGAAAATGTCCTGGCAGCTGGAGGGGCTGATACATTTACAATGTGTCGGACACAGGCAGACGTGGATCAACTGAAAGTTGAGGTGCGTTTTGTAATCCACGTTAGCCATTCCATATTGTGATGAGTGCTATTATCACAAACATATACGTTGTATATCCAGAAATATAATGATATGTGTAATTATTTGCACAAACAAAAGTATATTGGTGATTTTGTGGCCTTTTTGACATTTTCCCACAGTGCAATTCAACAAAAACCGCACCGACTTGCTCATACAATTATATTAATCTTTATTACGTTCAATTAAGGCTTTTTGGAGATATGCAATATTTCACATCACAGAATCTTGATGACCCACAAAGCTATCGACTGGCGTCTACAATTTAGGTCGCGACCGAGGGTAGACAACCGCTACAGTATGTGCTATGACCTAAATTATGATGGCAGATGTTTATGAATAGGCCACTTCATCTAAAACAAACCTAGATAATGTATTTCAATTATTTTGTTGTATCAGGACATGTAGTTTATTCCCCTCATCCATGTGTGTGTGTGTGTGTGTTGGATAGTGGCCACTCTAGATAATGTAGTGCCTAGAAAGGTTTTATGAAATGCCGATACGTCATATGTCCTGTCGCCGTCGTGAGGGGTGTGGAAGGATGTGGGAGTTGGGAGGTTAGTAATAAACATTGGAGAGCTGTGAGAGTTTGGCATCAACATGGGTGTGAGATAGGGTTGATAGGAAGCGGGAGGTGGACGATCATGACTGATGGGAGATTATCGCACACCCCAGATGGGTGGTGAGAGCGTCAGACTTCATCCACACACCCCTTTGTCGTGTCGTCGACTGAACCTAGACGAGGCGACCGAGTTTAACAAGATTTAACAAGATTGCCATCCAGAAAATTACTCTGGATGGCAGTTGGACAAGGAAGCCTTTTGGCTTATCGAGAGTCCAATACTTTTTATCTACATGTATCCCGCCTTTTTAAGGTGTGTGTCGATTTTATTTTTAAACATATTCACGCTACTAGCACCAACACAATCAGGAGATAATCTGTTCCATTCATTTACAGTCCTTTGTGAGAATGAGAACTTTCTTATATCTAATCTACACTGCTCCTTTACTAATGTAGCTTCATGTCCTCTGGTCCTTCTATCTTTCTTAACTGAGAAAAAAATGTTTCTATCAATATTTTCATAACCATTCAATATTTTAAACACTTCTATGTGATCTCCTCTCAATCTCCTGGTCTCTAGTGTTGTTAAACCACATTCTTTTAGGCGTATTTCGTAACTAAGATCCCTCAGATTTGGTATCATTTTAGTCGCTCTCCTCTGTACTCTTTCTAGCATATCTATGTCCTTCTTGCGATATGGCCTCCATGCTTGTATACAATATTCTAAATGAGGCCTCACTATTGTTTTGTACAGCGGTACTATTAATTCTTTTTTCTTATACGCTATATTTCGCCTAATTAATCCAAGGATTTGATTTCCCTTTGACGCTGCAATTCCGCACTGCTCTGAAACCTTCATATCAGCACTAATGGTTAACCCTAAGTCCTTTTCTTTTACAGTAGTACTTAGAACAGTACCCCCCATTTTATATTTTACCTCTTCATTCCCATGACCTGTGTGGAGGCATTTACATTTCCCAGAATTGAACAGCATTTGCCACTTTTCAGACCATTTGATCAACCTATCAAGATCATCTTGTAAATGCTGTCTGTCTCCATCACTTTTAATCCTTCTAAACACTTTTGTATCATCCGCAAATTTCAACACCTTGCTTGTTATATCATCGTCCAAATCGTTGATATATATTAAGAATAATATAGGTCCTAGTACTGATCCCTGTGGTACCCCACTCAATACCGATTTCCAGTTTGAAGCCTCCCCATCAACTACTACACGTTGTCTTCTGTCATTCAGCCATTTTTCTATCCAGTTTATTATACCATTTCCTATGCCATGGGCCTTTAGCTTAAGGAGTAATCTTTGATGTGGTACTTTGTCGAAAGCTTTTTGAAAATCTAAATAGATGATATCTACTGGTGATCCCTCATCTACCCACTTAGTGATGTCTTCCAAAAAACATAACATATTTGTTAAGCATGACCTCGCTTTTAAAAACCCATGTTGAGATGGGTTTATCAAGTTATGTTTAACAAGAAAATCCACCATGTGATCTTTAATTAGTCTTTCTAATAATTTGCAAATCACTGATGTTAAACTCACTGGTCTATAGTTCTCTGACTTGTTTCTCGAACCTTTTTTAAATAACGGTATAATGTTTGCCTCTTTCCATTCTAAAGGAACCACTCCCTCTTCTAATGACAAATTGAAAACTGTTGCAAGCGGTGCGCTAATTTGTTCTACAATTTCCAATAGTAGTTTGGGCGGAATCCCGTCCACTCCAGGTGATTTATTATCCTTCATAGCCCTTATTTTCTTAGCTACCATTTCCGAGGTTACAACTAACTGTCCTAAATAGTCTGAATCTGCCCCCTTGAACTTAGCCTCTGGTACTGGCAGTGAACTAATATCTTCCCTGGTAAACACTGAACTAAAATACTCATTCAGGTCTTCTGCCATTAAGAATCCCTCTGATATTGTATTTCCAGCACTATCTTCTAGAGGACCGACCTTATCCTGAACTTTCTGTTTGCTTCGAATATACGCATAAAAACTCTTACTGTCATGTTTTATATTACTAGCTAATTTTTTTTCATAGCTTCTCTTTGAATTTCTAATTTCAGCTGTAGCTTGATTAAGTGCTTCTTTATAAATGTTGTAGTCTTCATCATTTCCAGTACATCTATATGACTTCCACATCATTTGTTTATACTTAATTTTTCTAATGGCTTCTTTCGATAAGTGTTTCTTTTTAGACCGTTTCCCTTGTTTTTTGAAAGGTACAAATTTATCGACTATGCACTTAATTTCACTATTTAAGATATTCCAGCATTCGGTTGCTGTCTTATTCTTCAGTGTGTTATTCCAGTCTATCTTTGCTAAATATTTCCTCATGTCCTTATACCTTCCTTTGTGGAAATTTCTCCTATACTGCTTTTTACTATTCCTTTCTGATTTTACTTTGATGGTAAAATGTATCTGGTTGTGATCACTACTCCCCAGTGGCTCACATATCTTGACATTGTCAACTAATTCTTTCTGTGAGGACAAAACTAAGTCTAACACATTCTCTCCCCTGGTTGGTTCTAGCACATGTTGAGAAAGGAAACTATCTTGTACTAAAACTAAAAACTTGTGGTCCTCACTCCCCATACTCTGTAGAGATGTTCATTGTATATGCCCATGGTTAAAGTCCCCCATAATAATACAGTTCCGTTTGCTTACTTCCCTTATAGCGTTTTGTATTTTTTCATTCTCTTCTATGCTTATGTTTGGACTTCGATAAACTAACCCAACTGTTAACGTTGAGTTTCCTGTAACTATGTTACACCAAACAGCTTCTTCGCAATCTGCTTCTCTTTCTAATTTAATTTCATAAGCCTGGATAGATTCTTTAATATATAAAATAACTCCACCTCCCTTTCTTCCTATTCTATCTTTCCTAAACATTACATATCCTGTTAGTCCCAATTCGGCATCTGATATGTCAGTGGTGGCCCACGATTCGGTTATACCTATTATGTGAGGGTCAATATCTTCTACCATAATGTTTAGTTCACTTCTTTTGTTTACTATGCTCCTTGCATTTAAACAAATGCATTTATATCCTGATTCAGAACAGTTTTCCAGGCTGTTCTTTGCCGATTTATTTCTGCTGTCTTTATCTATGCCTCCAGTTTCAGGCTTCTCTGTGAATCCCCCCTGCGAATCTAGTTTAAATAGATGCAGCCTGTCCCACTGTCAACAGATTGCAGCAAGTTCTCTGAGAAAACTGCTGCCCCCTTTCCACTTAGATGTAGGCCATCTCTCATGTACATATCTTCCCTCCCAACAAAGTATCCCCATAAATCTACGAATCCCACCCCCTCTTCTTTACACATCTGCTCAACTAATGCGTTGATCGCCATCCTCTTGCAGTTTCTATATGTCGGCCCCCTTCCTCCCATTACTGGCAAAATTCCTGATAGAATAATCACACCCGCACACCCGCATACCCGCACACCCGCACACGCGCACACGCGCACACGCTCACACGCTCACACGCTCACACGCGCACACGCGCGCACACACACACACAAACACATGGCGCAAACACACTCGCACACACGCTGCTACACGCACGGACGCACGCACACACGCACACACGCGCACACGCACATACGCACACGCGCACACACGCACACAAACGCACACACACATAAACGCACACAAAAACACACACACACACAAACACACACAAAACTGTTGGGACTAAGCTAGGTGATATACGTCTCAAATATAACTCACCAAAAGAAGCTGTCAATGATACTAGGGTAGTAAGAGATTACAAAGTAAGTACAGTAGTTTGGCGTATTATGTAACATTCATTAGCTAATGTTGTCTGAGCAAATGTCGTAAGTGCTGGATACCGCACTACATGCACGCACGCACACACACACACACGCACATGCGCGCTCGCACGCACACACACACGCACGCACGCACACACACACACACACACACACACACATGACGCACACACACTGCGACACGCACGCACACACGCGCACACGCGCACACGCGCACACGTGAACACGCACACACACACACACACACATGACGCACACACACATGCACACACGCTGCGACACACACGCGCACACGCGCACGGACACACACACACACACACGCACGCGCACGCACGCTGCGACACGCACGCACACGCACACGCGCACACGCGCACACGCGCACACGCGCACACGCGCACACAAACACATATGCACACGCGCACACGCGCACACGCGCACACGCGCACACGCGCACACACAAACACACAAAAACACACACAAACACACACAAACACATAAACACACACAAACACACACAAAACTATTGGGACTAAGTTAGGTGACATAAATCTCGAATATAACTCACCCAAAAAAGTTCTGACTTCGCGCTGTGCTGGACCATGTCAATGTTACTAGTGTAGTTAGATATTCCAATGTAAATACAGTACTACTTGGTTTTTAGATATAAACAAGCTATCAGTTGCTACATATTTGTATGTAACATGACACATTCGTTTTTGTATTATATTTTGCTCAATAGTTTCTCATGTCTTGTATCTTCCTTCGTTTTGTGCATCTACTGCTTTTTTATTCCTTTCTATAGTGACTTTAATGGTATATTTTACCTGGTTCCTCTATGGTTGATATATCATGACATTGTCAACTACTTTAACTTGTGAGGAAAATCTATGTGGTCCTCACCCCCTGTACTCTGAGCAGATTTCCATTGGAGGAATGGATAAATCTCTCATAATAATACAATTCCGTTTACTCACTTCTGTGATAGCATTTTATACTGTTTTCTTTCTCGTCTATGCATCATTCCCATTAAAGGTTCACCCACGAATATCGTCGCTTTTCAGGTTTCCTCCTCTATCACTGCCTTCAGAGTAGCTCCTTCTTTGGCTACTGTCCGTATCGTTGTTGCCATCTCATATTCGCTCCCGCCACCTCAACTGCTGTCTTTTATTGAAGACAGCCTGTACAGATGATCTGTACATGCAGCATGCACAACAGTTACATGATGTGCCTTCATAAAATGTTTGAACTTGTGAGCTCAAACATTTCTTTTGCGGTCCATATTAAGAACTTAAAGTTGTTGTTATCATTGCAGGGATCGGATATGATCTTGCAAAAGCCCTGGCAGCCATTTGGCTGAGACATTTGCACTGAGTCGGACACAGGCAGACTTGGATCGACTGAAAGCTGAGGTACCTATTTTGTTATCCATGTTAGCCATTCCATATGGACTCGATTGACAATTCCACAAAAATGGTCCAGCAAATATGTAATAAGTGTAATGGTAAAGTTGGTTGTCATGTGACAGTAGTATGTTAGGTAAAAATCGTGGTATGCTGGAGCCACGTGCAAATCCCATGTTAAAAGATATGGATAAATCCACAAACAAAGGGTATTATCGCCCCTTCTGGCTCCTTGCTTCAAAGGAGCCACACTGAGCACTTCCGGTGTAGTTATTCCCTATCTTTTATCATGGGAGGGAAATGTGAAAATGAAAACACCCTCCTACGGAAATAACGTAGCTGAAATGGAGATTTTTTTAGTAATTCCAATCGTTTAACTTGGACAATTTTATTTACATTATTTTCGTTTACAAATTTTGTATTCCGTTTCAATATTTTTGGAGTACTTTTCAATAACAAAATATACCGAAAAGTGTCTGACGCTGCCACACACGACACTGGGACATCGTTATAAACAAAATCAGCATTTCCCTATCGTTTAACTGTTCGACTGAGGCTTTCTTTGACTGGTAATGACGTGTCTAAAATGTGGTGTTATAATAAAGCGTAATTAACAATAAAAGCATTATAAATTCAACGGAGTGATATCTATCTGGCATATAAAGAAGGTCCAATACGTATAGGGCGATATTATAGCAGAACTTCGAACTGCTATTCTCTGTGCAAGTCTGAATTTGTGTAGAACCGACACCCTAACCCTAGACCTAGTCAAACTAGTTCTCAGTTCTTAGTTTAAGCGTATTTTTGGCCGGTCAAGTGGCGCCCCTGACATAAATTCGTATCTCTTAGGTCTACGACCTTCCCATCACCCTAATTCTGGTTACCACTCAGCTTTATCACGAGTCTATGTGCACAGTCTTTCTATATCGAAGACCAACATCATTTGTACCTGTCACACACCGCACTGGGCCATCTTTATCAACAAAATCAAGGTCTCTCTACCTTTTAACATCTATCAATGCTATACTCTTTATTATGTATAGCTATGCGCCTTCGCATTGCACGTTATCGTTGTAACGGTTTCGAAAGGCAGCACAACTTGTGGCTGTGCGTGTTTTGTACCGGGGAGTACATTAAAGTTGTTCCGGTGGCTATACGAGGCTGAGTCGTTGAGTTCGTTATAAATCCCTAGAAAACATGACAATGGCGACGAGGTTCCAATAATGGCTGGACGAACCCTGAGGTATGAAGAGTATAACGAGGAGAGGGAATTATTCGAAAATTATCTGGAAAGATTCGAATTTTTTGTAACGATTAACGCCGTGCCAGACGGCACCAAAAAATGTTTGTTGCTCAGTAGTGTCGGCGCACAGGCTTTCACGAAAATCAAGAGCCAACTGAAGCCTGAAAACTTGGCTGACAAAAGCTATGACGAGGTGGTGGCTGCGGCCCATGCTGTGTACAAACAGCAGTTGACAGTGATAGGTCGTCGAAATCAATTCATGAACAGGAACAGAAAACCGTCAGAATCGGTATCACAGTATGCTTTGGCGTTACGAGAGCTGTATGGCGACTGTGAATATCCAGCGGAAATTCAGACAGAAATATTGCGTGATGTGTTTGTGAAAGGACTCAACTTACCTTCTGTGCAGACAAAACTTATGTTGAAAGACAACACACTAACATTTGACAATGCGTACAAAGAGGCCGTGGCTGAAGAGCCAGCAGCTAAATGCTCTGTCGAATTCAATGCCTCATCATTGGGGGGAAATGGGATTTCCCACGCTACTGCCAGTGCTAACCAGGTTGAAAGTGTCAACCGGGTACAGAACTTTAGTAAGAAAAAAAGTGCCAACAAAGGTACAGTTGCCAGTCAAAGTCGTAATGCTTTCAACAGCAAGAAGTCCTGCTACCGCTGTGGTAGCAATCACCATGAACAGAAATTCCAATACATCAACGAACAGTGTCATTGGTGCAAGAAGATAGGTCACATTGCTCGGATGTGCAGAGCAAAACAGCGAAATCAAGGCAGAAACAGAGTGGCCCATGTGAGTGATGGTGACGAGCCAGCTGAGGACCACACGTTGGGGTTGTTTGGTGTTTATTCAGCCGATGCTGATATAAATGATGTATCCGGGTGCAAGGGCATCAAGGTGAAAGTAACCTTGGGCAGTGAAATAGTCCCTATGCAGTTGGACACAGGGGCTGCAGTCTCCCTTATCCCGGTAAGCACCTACAGACGGGTCCTATCAAAATACCCTCTACAACCCTCAAGCATCACCCTCAAGTCAAATACAGGTGATCTGATACCAATTTCTGGGAAGGCCTACATTCCAGTGACGTATGGAGAACAACACTTCATACTGCCAGTAGTTGTAGCGTGTGGTGAGCGACCAGCACTGCTCGGTAGAGATTGGTTGCAGCAGATCAAGTTGAACTGGAAGAGTATTTTCAGTGTGATGTCCTGAGTCACGTCTGAAATGCACAAATTGATGGGCAAGTACGCACACTTGTTCAGAAATGATGGATCAACCATTCAGGGACATACAGCAACCTTGAAGCTTAAACCAGAACAAAATCCAGTTTACTAAAAGGCGCGTCCTGTTCCTTATGTTATTAGGGAACTCGTGGAGAATGAGATCGACCAACTTGAATCAGCTAGAGTGCTGTACAGGGTCGATAACAGTGAATGGGCGAGCCCGACGGTGAATGTGCCTAATTCGAAAAATGGCAAGATGTCAGTTCGCATATGTGGGGATTACAAGCTCCTAAATGTCACCATTGAGGATGACAAATAACCCCTACCTACGGCTCAGGATTTGTTTGCCAAAATGGCTCACAAAGGGAAAAAACAACCGTGTTCTCAATCCTGGACCTCAGTGGGGCATTCAATCAACTCGAGGTTGATGAGAAATCGTCACCACTGCTCACGCTCAACACACATAAGGGACTGTACAGAACACGGCGTTTAGCTTACGGTGTTAAAACTGCACCGTCCGTGTTCCAGATGACAATGGACAAAATTCTAGCAGGACTAGAAAATGTAATGTGTTTCATCGACGACATTCTTATGACGGGAACCACTGAACAGGAACATCTGAAGACACTGGAACAGGTGTTGCACAGGTTAGATCAGCACAATGTGAGGTTGAACAGTTTCTGAAGTCCCAAGTGAAGTATCTGGGACACACAGTTAGTGCAAATGGGATTCAGCCTATCCAGGACAAGGTGGAGGCCATTCGGAAGGCACCGCCTCCAACTAACCTAACGGAACTACAAAGTTACCTGGGTGTCGTGCAATACTATGCGAAGTTTGGACCAAACTTGTCCACAATCTTGCATCCTCTGTATGAGCGCCTGAAAGCTGGTGTGGAATGGTCGTGGGACAGAGCTTGTGATGGAGCATTTAACCAATGCAAAAGGTTGTTGTCTAGTGAGACGGTACTTACTCACTATGACGAAAGCATGCCACTCATTCTTGCCACGGATGCAAGCTCATATGGAATCAGAGCTGTGATCAGTCATCAAATGTCAGATGGGGTGGAAAAACCCATCGCATTTGCATCACGAACATTGAGTGCCGCAGAGCGTAACTACTCTCAGATCGAACGTGAGGCACAGGGAATCGTCTTCGGGGTGAAGAAATTTCACGAGTACCTCATGGGGCGATCATTTACCATGAGGACAGATCATCGTCCACTGACGAAGATATTTGGACCAAAGACTAGTATACCGTCTATGGCGGCAGCGCGAATGCAACGCTGGGCATTTGTACTATCAGGGTACCAGTACGACATCCAGTACATTCCGTCAAAGGAAAACGCTAACGCGGATATGCTGAGCAGACTGCCGGTAGACACTCCCGAATCTGCAAGTTCAGACGAGATCAAATCTGTGTGCATGTTGACCGTCAACGAACTGCCGGTAACCTCACAACAGATAGCGGAATCTACACGTAAGGACACTACCTTGGCCACAATCTATGACTACACTCTGTATGGATGGCCTAGATCGTGTGCCAGATTTGACGAACTCTATCCATACTTCGTTCGGAGAGAGGAAATATCCCTTGAAGATGGATGCATCGTGTGGGGCAGGAGAGTTGTCATTCCATCGACATACACCGAACAGCTGCTTCACGAGTTGCACACAATGCACCCAGGAATGGTGAGGATGAAGGCCATTGCCCGAAGTTTCATGTGGTGGCCGGGTGTAGACAGTGACATTGAAGAAATGGTACGAAGCTGTCCCGAATATTCAAGGCAAAGAAATGCACCAACCGCCGCACCTCTCATGCCATGGCCCTGGGCCACACGCCCATGGCAAAGAGTACATGTTGACTTCGCAGAAAAGAACGGAAAGATGTTCTTGGTTGTGGCAGATAGTCACTCAAAGTGGCTTGAAGTCCTACTTATGAACAGCACCACAGCCGGAAACACGATAACAGAGCTGCGAAAACTGTTTGCTGCATACGGACTGCCTGAATCGGTGGTTTCAGATAACGGACCCCAGTTCACTTCTGAGGAGTTTGGGATATTTTTGAAGTTAAACGGGGTAAAACATGTGTTGTGTCCGCCCTACCACCCTGCATCAAACGGCCTAGCAGAGAGGACTGTTCAGACATTCAAGAACATGCTAGCAAAGGCAGACCCTCGAATTCCACTACAACATCGGCTTTCTGACATCCTGTTTCAATATAGAAACACACCTCACAGTATCACAGGCCTTACTCCTGCTGAACTGTTTCTAAGGAGAGCTCCCCGAACACGGTTAACCCTGCTGAAACCTAGCCTGCAAACCAAGATTCACGAGCGACAGCAGAAGGAAAAACAACATCACGATGGTTCAAGGCCCGGGAATCTTTCACAGTTTGACATGTACCAACCTGTCAGAAACAGGATCATGAGAGCAGGCATGGCAAAGTGGACTCCTGGAACTGTGACCAAAATACTGGGACCACTCACGTACATAGTGAGGCTTCCAGGAAAAAACAGACGCATCGTTCATGTGGAACACATGATTCAGCGAGATGACACTCTGTCGAGAAGTTCAGTTCATTCGCCTGATTCCTTCAGTAGCGGAGAGCGTCTCCCTGCAAACGCTGCACCAGAGTTGGATAAGCCATCTGTTCCAGTCGATCCGACCAGACCTCCTGCTGCTGTGATTCAAACTCCTGGCAGATGCAGTCAACCACAAGTGAACACACCCGTGGTTGCTCAAAGCCCTGCTAAGCAGGATACACCAACCAGTGACATGCCTCTTCGACGGTCAAGCCGTGTTCCAAAACCTGTTATAAAACTTGATTTGTAATTGTTACAGAGCTGATTCGAACATCATCAGTGTTCTTAGTAACAAGTTATTTTCAGACTTTATAGTTTTCACACTAGAGATTAGTAGTGAATTTTTGTGTGCTGGATTTTGACTTTACAATGTGACTTTTATTGTTGTTCAGGAAGAAAACACACACTATTATGCTACATACTACTTGGACTGTAGTTGTGATTAAATTGATTAAGTTCTTCATTTAAGGTTGGGGAAGTATTATGTATAGCTATGCGCCTTCGCATTGCACGTTATCGTTGTAACGGTTTCGAAAGGCAGCACAACTTGTGGCTGTGCGTGTTTTGCACCGGGGAGTACATTAAAGTTGTTCCGGTGACTACACGAGGCTGAGTCGTTGAGTTCGTTACAAATCCCTAGAAAACATGACACTCTTTACATAGGACAATTGCACTTACCTCGTTTGGTCGCCTGTTTGCAAAATGCTTTCGACTGGTTTGAACTGCTATTCTCTGTGCAAGTCTGAAGTTGTGTGGAATCTGTCAAGAACGATGTTCATCGCCTTTTTATATGTACCGCTGTTAACGCGAACGTCCATTCCTTCCCTACCGCGTATGCAGCATGCAAAGTCATGGCTAGAACCGACAATGTAACGATATGTATACGCTATATAACGTCACACGACCTTGACAACCTCGTTTTCAAAACAAACTTTCTGCACGGACTAAATTGATAACCTGTACTTCCCCATACCGTGCAGGTCTACGGACATCATATCATAATATAGCTCTTTGCTATAGCAAGACTTAGCATGGTAAGAAAGGTGACAATAATATTAAACATTGCAAAATATAAACATAAGAAAACTCCTTGGATTACCAAGGGCATTATTATGTCGATAAAGTTTAGTTAATATAATTGATCGTTTACCTCCAAAATAAAGTAGTGGAAAAGACGGCGTATCAACACAATTACTAAAATTTATAAACAAAAATGATATCAGCAATGCAGCCACTCTAATCAATAATAACTGGTATACTTCCAGACAAATACAAAATTGCAAAAGGCATACCCCTTTTCAAAAAGGTGATTTTCTGACTTTAACAAGTATCGTCTTATTTCTATCCTGACAGTGATTTCAAACTTTTTTGAGAGTTAAGTTTGATCAAATCCAAGATTACTTCCATTCTAAAGCGTTACACTACAATAGCAATATCTGTTTATAAAGAAATATTATACTGAGCTTGCTACACTCGAAATCATAGACATAATTATACAAGAACTTGATAAATAGTCTACTCCAATAAATATGTACCTTGATTTATCAAAAGCATTTGACACAATCGATTACAATAAATTACATAAATTACTGCGGATTAAATGACAAGACTCTGGACTTGTGTACGAGTTATTTAAAAAATCGTAAGTATTAGGTAGAAATTGAAAACGTTAAGTCTAAAGAAATAGTTATCGACACTGGTGTCGCTCAAGGTTTAATTTTAGGGGCACTCTTATTTATTATATCTATATAAATAACATAGTACTTTCTAGTGACCTATTGAAATTCATAACGTATGCTGATGACACCACCCTTACTAGTACACTAAATACATTTAGCTATTCAGAAGGCCAAATGAGAAGTGAATATTTTAACAAAGAACTAACAAAGAATAGCAATTGGTTGAAAGCTAACACAATGTCACATAACGTAAAAAAGACTAAATTCATGATTTTTCATATTCCTCAGAAGAAAGAAGATTACAATGTGTTACAAGTAGATGGGGCAAACATTAAATGTGTAAATTTAACAAGATTTAACAAAATTCCCATCCAGAACTCTAGATGACAGGTGGACAAGAAAGCCCCTTGGCTTATCGAGAGTCCAATGCTTTTTATATACGTGTATCCCGCCCTTTCAAGGTATGTGTCCATTTTATTTTTAAACATATTCACGCTACTAGCACCAACACAATCAGGAGATAATATGTTCCATTCATTTAGAGTCCTTTGTGAGAATGAAAACTTTCTTATAATATAAACTACACTGCTCCTTAAATAATGTAACTTCATGTTCTCTGGTTCTTCTATATTTCTTAACTGATAAACAATATTTCTATCAATATTTTCATAACCATTCAATATTTTAAACACTTCTATCCGATCTCCTCTCAATCTCCTGGTCTCTAGTGTTGTTAAACCACCTTCTTTTAGGCGTATTTCGTAACTAAGATCCCTCAATGTTTGTATATTTTTAGTTGTTCTCCTCTGTACTCTTTCTAGCATATCTATGACCTTCCTGCGATATAGCCTACACGCTTGAATACAATATTCTAAATGAGGCCTCACTATTGTTTTGTACAGCGGTATTATTAGCTCTTTTTCCATATACGTTATGTTTCGCCTAATTAATCCAAGAATTTAATTTCCCTTTGAAACAGCAATACGGCACTGCTCTGAAACCTTCATATCAGCACTAATGGTTGACACTAAGTCCTTTTCTTTTATAGTTGTACTTAGTACAGAACCTCCCTTTGTTTACTTACATCTTCGTTCCCATGTCCTGTGTGGAGGAATTTACATTTCCAAAAATTTAACAACATTTGCCACTTTTCAGACCATTTGATCAACCTATCATCTTGTAAATGCTGTATATCTCCATCACGTTTAATCCTTCTAAACAATTGTGTATCATTCGCAAATTTCCACACCTTGCTTGTTATATCATCGTCGAAATCGTTGACATATATTAAGATTAATATAGGTCCCAGTACTGATCCCTATGGTACCCCACTCAAAACTGATTTCCAGTTTGAAGCCTCCCCATCAAATACTACCCGTTGTCTTCTGTCAATTAGCAATTTTTTATCCAGTTAATTAAACCATTTCCTATGCCTTGGACCTTTAGTTTAAGTAGTAATCTTTGATGTGGCACTTTGTCGAAAGCTTTTTGAAAATCTAAGTATATGATATCTACTGGTGATCCATCGTCTATCCACTTAGTGATATCTTCCAAAAAAACATAACATATTTGTTAAGCATGACCTCCCTTTTAGAAACCCATGTTCAGATGGGTTTAACAAGTTATGCTTAACAAGAAAATCCACCATGTGATCTTTAATTAGTCTTTCTAATAATTTGCAAATCACTGACGTTAAACTTACTGGTCTGTAGTTCTCAGACTTGTTTTTGGTACCTTTTTAAAATAACGGTATAATGTTTGCTTATTTCCATTCTAGGAGATCCACTCTCTCTTCGAATGACAGTTGGATAACTGTTGCAAGAGGTGTGCTAATTTGTTCTACAATATCCAATAGTAGTTTGGGCAGAATCCCATCCACTCCTGGTGATTTATATCCTTCATAGAACTAATTTTCTTAGCTACAATTTCTGGGGTTACAATGAACTGTCCTAAATAGTCTGATTCTGCCCCCTTGAACTTAGCCTCTGGTAGTAGCAGTGAACTAGTATCGTCCCTGGTAAACTCTGAACTAAGATACTAATTTAGGTGTTCTGCAATTAAGAATCCCTCTGATATTATATTTCCAGTACTATCTTCCAGAGGACCGACCTTATCCTGAACTTTCTGTTTGCTCCGAACATATGCATAAAAACTCTTGTTGTCTTGTTTTATATTATAAGCTAATTTTTGTTCGTAGCTTCTCTTCGAATTTGTAATTTCAGTTGTAGCTTGGTTTAGTGCTTCTTTATAAATGTTGTAGTCTTCATCATTTCCAGTACGTTTATTTCCACATCATTTGTTTGTACTTACTTTTTATAATTTCTTTTTTCGAAAAGTATTTCTTTCTGGACCGTCTCCGTTGTTTTTTCAAGGAAACAAATTTATCGACGATGCACTCTATTTCACTCGTTAAGATATTCCAGAATTCTGTTACTGTCTTATTCTTCAGTGTGTTGTTCCAGTCTATCTTTTCTCAATATTTCCTCATTTCCTTATATCTTCCATCAATTCGATTTCAATTTTTTTGGCATCACAATAAATAACCATTTAAACTGGCAGAGTGATACAATCTAAATAGCAAATAAAATATCTAAAATAATAGGCATACTAAATATACTTAAACATTTTTTACCACCTTTACATTATATATTATGTACAAAGCTCCTACTCTCCTTATTTTTATGGGGTCATTAGGCACATCAAATTTTCAAATTACAGAAAAAGCAATACGAATACTATCTTTAAGTAAATATATAATGCTCACACAAGTCCTATTTTAAAAAGATTTATTTGTTAAAGTTGGATGACACTTATAAAATCCAACAATTAAAATATTACTATAAATTAATGTATGTACGTCAATGTGTACAGGAGTACATGTAATCAGTCCTTCCTTGAAGTATGTATGTATGTATGTATGTATGTATGTTGATACACTGAGTAATTTTGAACTATAAAAACAAGTCATATGCTATTCTGATTAGTGTCATGTAAATTTTGTTTTTGGTTTATATTGATGGAGTGGCTCTTGTGCAAGCGATATTATATCTTAACGGGAGTCTCCCGACCTTAGCTACTACTTACTTTATTCGTTGTATATGTATCATATTTATACGTCAAAGAAATTGATTCTGAGTTCTGGGTTCATTGTGCCTATCTTTTAACATATGATTTGCACTTGGCTCCAGCATATCACAATTTGTAGGGTAATGGTCGGAATGCACCTCTGCCTGAATGCACCAGTCGCAATGCACCAACTGCCTAGTCGCAATGCTCCAACCGCGTGGTCGCAATGCTCCAACCGCCTGGTCGCAATGCCCCAACCGCCTGGTCGCAATGCTCCAATGGTTTGGCGCAATGCACCTCTTATGGTATCTATATATTATAAAACATTATGGTTTCTCGGTTTGTTTGTTTATTTGTTGGTTTGTTAGTTTTTCCACGGGCAACGCCGGGCAAGTCGGCTAGTATATTAACTTCTTTAAGTATCGCCCACGCGACTTTGCGTATATTACTATATATGTATGTACGTATATATATATATACATATATAGTAATATGGTTGATATCGTAAATGTATTATATATATATATATAATACATTTACGATATCAACCATAACATAATAAAGGTATATATATGTAGTCCCTCCCCGTATTCAACCCGCTGTCCAAACCAACATAAATTAGATTTCTTTGATGTCAAAAGCTTTATTTCAATGTACGTTGTACAATCCTTTTGGTACAATGCCGTTATTCAAACAAACCGACATGCTCAATAAAACAATGCCAGAGTAGCTAGCCAATTAGTGTGGGCACACATCCAAAACAACCAACGTAAAAGATCTGCTCAACGCATGAGCCGGATGCCTATTAGGTTATTACTTCATCACTTCTACACATTAAAGGACAATATGTAATCGATATTTAATTATAAGTTATGTAATACAATCATACACGTGTATGCGAAGACAAAACATAGTTTACTTTTAAGGATGTACAGAAAGTCAACGAAACATGTTATATCTATATTAATTATGCATTTAATATTTAGAGTTTTAATATATACAATTGTATTATCTATATATATGCAAAGGTTTGATAATTTTACAATCAGTGGGGCATTCCGACCAAAAGTGGTGCATTGCGACCAGACCGTTGGAGCATTGTGACTACGCCGTTGGAGCATTCCGACTACGCGGTTGGAGCATTGCGACTAGGTTTTGTGCATTCAGGTAGTGGTGCATTCAGGCAGTGGGGCATTCCGACTGTAATTCTTAGGTACAAATTGAATTATAGTCGGAATGCCCCACTGCCTGAACATACTACTTACGAATTAATGTTGTTTTAGAATTCTGATATTCGCACTGTTTGTGTCGACTTGGCCATCTGGGCAGCAACAAGGAAAGCCGTCGAAGAAATTGGACCAATCGATCTATTGGTGAACAACGCAGCGATTGTAACGCTCACAACGTTCGTAGATCTCGAGGAAGCTGACCTGAAAAAGTATAACATTGTTTTCACGTCAACGATGTCTTTACACGTATAGTTATTTTGTTCACGCAGAGGTGCCTTTGTCATCAAGACTTCACACTAGCCTTTCAATTTTTTTAGAAATCGAAGAAGCCGAACTGAAAACGTATAAAAATGTTTTCACTTTGAAATTGAAAAACTTTCATCAAAAAATCTTTATTGTTCATACAATGGTCAAAGCAATATGTAAACTGTTCTTTAGGCTTACACTGTGATATAAGTAGAACGCAGTTGCGCAGTGGCTAGAGCATCGACTCTCAACTGAGAAAACCCGGGTTCGAATCATGTGCTGTCGTGTTGAACCTTGGGCAAGTTCGTTCACTGTACGTTGTTCCGGTTAACTCAGCTGTATGAAGGAGTACCTAGCTATATACAGTGGTGGATATTTGAATACAAATAGCAATAGCGCAAAAACGCAACGTTGCTGCAGGCTTCTAGGAGAAGTCGATATGGTATTCGATTGAACAGAACTGAATACTGCGCTATATAAGAACTTTCCTTTCTTAGAACGTATAAAGCATGTATAAACTTATTAACAAATTATATATGTTTGGAATCATTACGCATCATTCAACTCCCTACACGTATACACACGCATATTTACCGATTTCTTAGCCCATGTGTGTTATCGTGTTTACGTAGCATTGTTTTTTCATCGTAACTTTACACTTTCATTATACATACATACGTAGGTGTGTGTGTGGCTGTGTGTCTGCGTGCATGCGTGCGTGCTTGCGTGTGTAATATCCAAGATTTTTATTCTTAGCTGACATAATTCGATAGCCCCCCACCTCCCCCGCCAGAGTTGTGCAAATGTCTACATGATGAAATTTAAACAAGACACAAAATAAGTACGCTCTCTAGCGTTACAAGATGATTGAACAATTTGTCGCTAATTAATAAAATAAAATTGGTGCACAGTTAACAGATGTGAATGTCGCATGCACATACTTAGTCAGTGCAATTTAACATGGTTACTTTGTTATATATAGCGTGTAACATTACTGCCTTGTTAGGATAAGAAAGCATGAAAGAAGACGCAAGTGAGTCCTCCGTCTATGTTAGGTAATTATAATATCGTAATTTAATTAATTTCAGAACATTTGATGTCAACGTCAATGCGGTTGTAAACGTGTCCCAGGTAAGACGTATTCATTTTAACATATAATACACATAATAACGCGTTTGAGATGAGTGCGTTCATGCGGCGTGTGAGTGTATTTTTTAGAATTGTTGTGTATGCATGTGCACCCATTATTGATTGGTGCATCTAGTAATTTTATTAATAATGGTTCCATTACGTCATAAGAGATGTTTCACGAATCAAGTTTGCGAATTACTATGCTTTCACCGAGACTGATAATGTTCTTACGTGAAGACAACATTATGATAATAGTCATCATCATTGTGCAGCCGTAGTATCCCGTGGCTGGGCGAAGGCCTCAGCATGATGTTTCCAAATCTGCCTGTCTTGGGCTATCTTCTGCCAGATGGTGCCCTTCCAGTACTCGTCTAGTTCGACTCTCCACCGTCTTGCCGGTCTTCCTCTAGATTGTTTCCCTTCGTAAGGTCTCCAGGTTGTGATACGCGATGTCCATCGGTTATCTCGTAGTCTGGTGATGTGCCCTGCCCAGATCCAATTCTGTCTTCTGATTTGTTCCATCACGCCTTCTGCCTTACCCATATGTTTGTTTTGCTCTCCCGATATGTGATGTTTAGCATACTTCTTTCCATCTTTGTTTTTGCGGCTGCTAGCTTGTTCTTTGCCTGGATGGTGAGTGCCCATGTTTCCGCGCCGTATGTCATCGCTGGAAGTACGCACGAGTTGAAGACTTGTTTCTTCACGCGGCAGTGATCCTTCTTTGTATCTCCTTGTCTTGGTTTTTGTCTCTGATACTTTATCGCTGTCCCATATAGACATTGGTTTCAACGTTTTGTATCTGCGTCGTGTTGATATATATTGGTGTGTCATTTTCTAGCATAACTTTTGTCTTCGAGATGTTCATCTTGAGACCTTGTTTATTACTTTCATCAGCTAGCTCCTGCAACATGTTTTGTAATTCTTGCGGTGTAGTAGCGCATATGAGTATGTGGTCGGCGAAGCGAAGATGGCTGAGATATTCTCCGTCTATCATCAAGCCTCTGGTTTCCCAAGTCAGTCTTCGGAATATGCTTTCGAGTGTTGCCGTGAACAGCTTGGGCGATATGGTGTCACCCTGTCGTACTCCTCTCTTGATGTTGATCTTGTTGCTTTTTTGTGTAGGTGGACTGTCACCGAGCTGTTGGTGCAGATATCTTTTAGGAGATCGATGTACACATCTTCTATCCCCTGTTCTGAAAGGGAGATCAGTATTTCTTGAGTTTGCACCGATTCGAAAGCCTTCTCGTAGTCGACAAAAGCGATGCAGAGCGGGGTATTATATTCTCGGCACTTCTCTTTCAGTTGGTTTATGACGTGTATGTGGTCTGTCGATGAGTACCTGTTCCTGAATCCTGCTTGCTCTCGTGGTTGGTTTTAGTCCAGTGTCTTCTCTAGTCTATTCGTTAGTACCTTTGTGAATAATTTGTAGATGTTTGATAACAGACATATCGGTACGTTGTTCTTTAAGTCTTTCTTAAGCATTTAGTATACAGCTTAGCCAGCTTAGCCAGTGTCTTCGAGATGATATCTTCTCCTGCTTTTAATGTTTCAAAGTTCACATGGTCGTTGCCTGATGTCTTCCCATTCTTCATATTTCTTAGCGCAGCTTCCACTTCCCAGGTATATATGTACCTGCCTGCGTGCCTGCGTGCCTGCGTGCCTGCGTGCCTGCGTGCCTGCGTGCCTGCGTGCCTGCGTGCCTGCGTGCCTGCCTGCGTGCCTGCCTGCGTGCCTGCGTGCCTGCCTGCCTGCGTGCCTGCGTGCCTGCGTGCCTGCCTGCCTGCCTGCCTGCCTGCCTGCCTGCCTGCCTGCCTGCCTGCCTGCCTGCCTGCCTGCCTGCCTGCCTGCCTGCCTTCCTGCCTGCCTGCCTGCCTGCCTGCCTGCCTGCCTGCCTGCCTGCCTGCCTGCCTGCCTGCCTGCCTGCCTGCCTGCCTGCCTGCCTGCCTGTGTATGTCTCTCTCTCTCTCTCTCTCTCTCTCTCTCTCTCTCTCTCTCTCTCTCTCTCTCTCTCTCTCTCTCTCTCTCTCTCTCTCTCTCTCTCTCTCTCTCTCTCTCTCTCTCTCTCTCCCTCCCTCCCTCCCTCCCTCCCTCCCTCCCTCCCTCCCTCCCTCTCTCCCTCCCTCCCTCCCTCCCTCCCTCCCTCCCTCTCTCTCTCTCTCTCTCTCTCTATCTGTATTGATATATATGTATATATATATATATATATATATATGATGCATACGTGTATGTATGTATATATGTTTGTATGTATGTATGTTTGTATATATGTATGTGTATGTATGGATGTATGTATGTATGTGAGTGTGTGTGTGTGCATGTGTGCGCGTGTGTGCGTGTGTGTGCGTGTGCGCTTGTGCGCGTGTGTGCGTGCGTGCTTGCATGTGTACTTAATCAACTTCTACGTTTCATAGGTAGTGGCAAAAGGTATGGTTGCCAGAGGCAAAGGAGGTGCCATAGTCAACATTTCTTCCCTTGCTGCTCACAGGGCTATACCCAATTTTCCTTCGTATTCTGCATCTAAAGGGGCACTTGAAATGATCACAAAGGTGATGACCTTGGAACTGGGTCCACATCAGGTAAGTCAAATCCATAATGAAGAACACAATTCTTTGTTCAATCGTTATGTTAAGTATGTTTATTATTATGTTATTATTGTAGAAGGGACAACATTTGACAACACACCAAAATAAGGTTTTTTGAATCCTAAAAAAAGTCAAGTGCAATACATTAGCTTCTTGTCATAGTATAATATTTGTCGTATTTAAACTTGTCAATGTCCACACCTTTCTCTGCAAACCGTGATTCATGGTAAAATTTTAAATTATGTGTTTGTAGTATTTTATTATAGAACAAAAAAGTGTAATTTATTACGCGCATATTTTTAGTTTTAAGTTGGTTGAAACAGTTTACTATTACAAAGATTTCTATTCATAGCGATGCTTTGCCCTGTAATATGTGTCACATGGAGACTATAAAGCTTTTAAATGTATATACATTAGCGTCACGTAATTATCATTCACCTTCTAGTTATACAATCCAACACTTGTCCATTGTTGTTGTTTTTTTCATCAAATTATATGTATACAATGCTATTTTACCTAATTAGACATATTTGCAATTCATTTTTTATTGGTTGGCGTAATACAAATGACAATTTTTTTTATGCTAATGACAAAAATGTAATACTAATGTCATGTGATGCTACTGACCTTTCTGGTAATATTGTGTCCACGTGACCGAAGCGTTTTATTATTCGCAACTATATCTTGATGAGATCGTTACACACTGAATACACATTTTGGAGATTTGGATAAAATATATCGCTCTAATTTAAATCAATGAATGAATGAACGTTTATTCAGAACATTGATAACAATATATATATATATATATATAAGATAAGACAACCAAACAAGTTTAACAATAATACAAGTGAGAATATACAATGTTTGAAGGGGGTAAACACGAAGTCAGTGACTTTTGTGTAAATTTACCCCTGATCTAGATGTCGTTCTCTTGTGACACACACACCACGAGGACAAGTGTAAAAACTTCAAAACCGATATATAATACAAAAACTAAACTATTCTTTAGGGAAGTTGATTAAATGATTTATAATTACTTCACAGGGTGACGACTGTTGTATTCATTACGATCAAATCTAAGGTCAGATCCTTAATTAAGTACTTCACCAAACTAACGCTAGTCGTGTTAGGTTTCACATAATTCATTGGTTCCATTTGTCGGTTCCTGTAGAATTTAGCAGCAGTTTTCAGGTCATGACCGTTCACGCTAAATTTCTATCTATTAATTTGATTGGCCTACGGACATACAGACGCCGGTAGCAGCGAAGAGCTAAAGTTTGTTTTTGGTGTTGGACAGCGGTGGTTGGAGAATGAGGGTGATGGTGGTGGAAGCAAGTAGGAATTGGTGAATGATGGAGGAGGGACTTGATTGGAAGTATAGATGTGATTAGTTATGATGGGAACGACTTGTTACAGGAATTGTGACAAAAGTCAACACATAATGATTGGTCAAAGACACATATACCTCTGTTTGCTTTTTCTGCATATGACGATGCATCGTTGTAGTAATGTTCGGCGCCGCTGTTATATCTTATTAATCATTCTGAGTATGCCTGCACTCAGACGCACACAGGCTACACCTTCATTGTCTAAATCATAGTTAAAATAATAAGGCACGTATTTTTTTTTTCACCCAGAAAAGTTGTACAGGAGCATCATACAATCAGTGTTGACGTATTGTAGTGTATGTTTTTCCCTGCTTTGTCTGTCTCAAACAAAAACATGCTTCTTCGCATCTGCAAAATAGCTTCAAAGATCATAAGAATACTGTCTTTCAGCTGTGCTGTGCTGTGTGAATGCACATTGATAAGAAAAGTAGCTTTCTGTCATAATTAATGCGCACTTATATTGTACCTATTGAAATATATGGCTTAAAACGGTTGCGTTTCAGTTCCCCTTTAAAGACTAAGTGAAATTAAATGTTAAATGTCAAGTAATGTGCCAAATATGAAGCCTGTTCATTGCGAACGCATATCCCTAAGCCCACTTAGACATGGTCATTTGCGTGTAACAAGGCAACCAACACATTTTGTACGGAGTCTTGAGATGGTACAACACTCTGCGGCCAGAGTCGTATTACGTATTAGGCCGGGCGATCGACAGGGCATCACGACAGGACTGAATAGCCTGCACTAGCTCCCGGTGAAGTGGCGCATTCAGTATAACATACTCGTGCTTGTGTTCACCGCCCTTCACGACAAGACGCCGCCCTACCTCGCGTCATTGATTTCAGCATACGTGCCGCGCCGCGCCGCGCACTTCGATCAACTTGTAAGGAATTAAGCTTTGCATAAATTCCTAGTAATTACTTGTCCATGAAATATAGTAATTATTATATAGGAAGTTATGTTAATAAGTATATGCTTAGAACTGCTTTAGTCTAGTAGCTTGTGTTCTTATAATTAGATCTGAGATACAGGATATTTCCATAGGTTTAGCTCAGGTAATCTCCAAAGATAGCTGGGCTGGACAATAGTTGGGAGATGAGTCAGTTGGCAGATAAGGTAATGCGGGATCAGAAACCAGGTAGCCAGGTAGCCAGGTAGCCAGGTAGCCAGGTAGCCAGGTAGCCAGGTAGCGAGCCCGACTGTAGCGCGCCATATTAAGAAGTGCAGAAGAGGCACGGACCAATGGGAATCGCGAGTCACTAGGAAGAGAGGGGAGTAGCGAGTATTTAAGGAAAGAGTAGTGCGCGATTGGGATTGGATTGGGATTGGATTGAGAGAGGCTTTGGAGCAGAACCATGTAACATTATGTCTGGTTCCCACGGAGGACCAGTATTGATTGTACTGATCTGTATCATGCTAACTGTGTGTATTAAAGTTCTTGAAACGAACAATGGAAAGTCTTCTGCGATAAGAGTAATTAGAACCTTCCTCTGTGAGTATCTGATTTCTATCAGACAATGACACATTGGCTGAACTGAGTAGGTCGATGTCTAAATTGTCTAGGAAATCAACGCAGAGGAAGAACGTTGCAATACGTGCCCAAATTAGAATACCGAGTCTACAAACGAAATAGGCAGATGCGATAAAGGGAAAGGGTAGACACCGGGCATTGCACAAACTGACTGTGGACTATTAACTGTACCGCGGCACAACCTTGAGCGGTACGGCCTCCGTTCTCGAGCGCAGGACCGCCCCCCTGGAATGCGTTGCCGGAAGATTTACGACTGATAACGCTCGTCTTAAAACACACTATTTTAAACTCGCTTTTAATGTTTGGTCGTCATAATTTTATACTTTAGTCGTCATACCCCATATTTATTGTATTATTTGAAATTTTAATTGAAACTAATGATGTAATACTGTAGTTAGTTATTATTTATTAATTAACTAATATCTATTTATAATATATTTATCTCACAATTTACTATATAGCTGTTTTATACATTTATGTATATATATATATATATATATATATACTTATTTTTACTACTGATGATATATAATATAATTTACATCAATGTCATCTTTGATTTAGTTTCTCTAGTTTAGTTTTGTATTTATATGTTTTACTTGTATTATTATTATATTTATTTCTTAAATTATAATAATTTCTAACGACTATTGTCAACACAGTTCTACTTGGGATTTTAGTGTCTAAATAAAGTTATTATTATTATTATTATCAGATGTTGCTGACGTCACCATAGGCAACACCTCTGAGCGCGCCATATCCTTTAGCACGACGAGCTGCGGAGCGGTTTATTGTTTTAGACTGTACATAAAATTGAAATCGCGGAATGTAATATTTGTTTATATCACCGTAAAGATAATAATCTTATCTACACGTTTGTCGCTGGACGTACACAGAAATTGTGTTAATTTTTTGCCCTTTGAACATCGCGAATGCTCAACCTTGCATTAAATCCGCCAAGCATTCGCGACGTTCAAACGGCAATAACTCAAAAACGAAATATAAGTCATGCGTATATTCAGCGGCATAACTGGAGATACGATTATTATCTTTACTGTGATATCAAAAAATAGTAAATACCATTGCAAGTTTGAATATTCGCATTGTTCAAACGGCAATAACTCAAAAAAGTAAATACAATTCCTGTGAGCATCCAGCGACAAATTTGTAGGTAAGATTATAGTATTTACGGTGATATAAAATAATTTTAAATTCCGCGATTGCAATTTTTGATACAGCCTGAAACACCAACCCGCATAGAAGTTAAATCCTACCAGTGCTACCTTTTCTGTAGAAAAGCGCGACCAAAAGGGGCCTTGAACAGGGTGACGGAGGAGGTTAAACATTACAAATTGAATATCAGGATACTATTTAATGTATATTTCATTCAGATTATGAATAAAAAAGGTCCATTTCGCTTAGTTTTCAATGACAATAACACCAAGAAAGTGTTGCAATTGTTTTTTAAATTGCATTTTGCTCTCGGATCACGTTAGTTACATTGTTTTCAATAAGCGTCATTTACAAATTCCCTAAATAACTTGCGCTGATGAAATTTGTTTTGTGTGTTTGCTAAATTCAATAGTGTGAAAAACAGGATGTAATTTAAACAGGATAAGAAAGGATTGATGGAAACTGTATCTTGGTACGAAGCGGATATTGACGATGCCCGTGAAAAAAAACGAAACTGGAAAATCTTTGGAGGAAAGCCAAACTTGAAATGTATAGCCAGTTGTACGCCACGTCACGCGAAGAATGCAGTGCCTTGATACTGGAGAAACAATAATATATTTCCAAGATCGTTTATAAAATGGTAGCAACAACACTATGTTTCGTCTGATTTAGATCTCTTGGTGGTCACAGTTCTCAGCTACATTCGGAATTCAGCTTGGCAGTGGAAGGATGCGAACTATTTTCGCATTTCTTTAGTAACACATTTTTTTTGTCAAGCTTACAAAGTTACATATCAACTGATCAGGCTACATGTGATGAAAGCAATGTTTCGGAGATCCTATACATGTCTTCCATCCAACAACAGCCGAAGAAACCATAAGAATTGTTGCTACTACGGACAAAACGTTCATGCTAGATCCTCTACCTCCCAACCAGCTGAATGACAAAGCCACGAGTTTTGTATCCATCGTAACACTAATCACACAAACGCATCTCTTAAAGACGCGGTCATGCCAACACTCCTAGAGCAGGCTGTTGTCCATCCTTTGTTGAAGAAGCCATCGCGTAACAAAGACGTCTTGAATAACTATAGTCCACTGAGTAATCCCCACTTTGATCTCAGTACAACCGCTTACGCTGTTGTTTTTGTCGAATGAAAGCATGCCTGGATGATATAAAACATTGGATGGCGCGGAATTACATGTGCATGAATGACAGCAAGACCGAGTACATTCCAGTGGTGCCCAAGTCGGCCGCTGCACTTGTAGATGGCAGCGTAATCCGTGTTGGCAACTGTACGATTGCAACTTCACGATATGTCCGGAATCTCGGCGTCTACGTGGACAAACATCTGAACATGAACAAACAGGTATCACAAACCATTACTGTGTGTGCATTTCTTCTACGCCACATTAATCAATTCAGCAGATTTTTAGCTAAAACAAAGAAAGAACGCAGAATCAACGCCTTGGTAACATTGCGGCTGGATTATTGCAATCTAATCATAATACGGAACATCTGCAATCATCGCTCGTCTGCAACGAATTCACAGCTCGGCCGCTTGTCTGATATTGCTTCGCCAGCGTAGTAATAATGCTACGCTTATGTTGCAAGATGTGCACTGGTTACCCGTTGCTCGCAGAATCGAGTTCAATATATTGGTGTTCACATACAAGGCAATGCTTGGAGATGCGCCCGTCTGTTTGCGTGATCTCGTGTGTCCTTACATACCGACTAGATCACTGCGGTCTGCTGACAACTTGTTGTCCGTAACGCGTACTCGCTTCAAAACTGGTGACAGTTCGTTCGTTCGCGGTGGCCGCTGTAACTCTCCGGAACACTCTAATTAATTACACTAAATTTGTGGACACTCTTGGCAATTTTAAATATCAACTAAAATACTTTATTTAGAGTGTCATTGTAGACGAACACAAGTAGCTCATTTATAACTTCCCAGTGATTCAATGGACTTATTTATATCAGTAATATTTTCGAACTATTATTTTTTTATTTGATTTTATACTGCTATGTTTTAGTGATTAGTTGATGCATTATAATTTATTATTTATGTTATATGTTACTGTGTTTAGTTTAAGTTAACGTCTTACTACCATATTCCAATTATTGTTGTTATTATGTCGCCATTGACATTAACACCATCTGTGAGGAATAAACCAAATGTTTTGCGTCCAGTCGATGACCCAAGTAGACAAAACATTCTTGAATGAAGGAGCACTTCTCTATTCTGAGCCGCAGACCCCCTGCTTGTAGGCGACTCAACGCCTTCAGAAGATTCGCTCGAGCTTCTCCGAGTGTGTGACCAGACACTAAGATGTCCTCAAAATAGACTGCCACCATCGGTATTCATTGAACGAGTTGTTTCATCGCACTTTGGAATATACCGGGTGCAGATCTGTGTATATTGAAAGAAGCCTTTCAGAGTAGTGATCGTAGTTAGCTTCTGCGACTCCTCACTGAGAGCCATCTGCTGGTAGGCATGACTCAAGTCCATTCTGGAATACACCACGCCACTTGCACGTTTTGAGTAGACGTCTTCGATATTTGGAATCGGATGCTTGTCAACGTTTGCAGCTGTGTTCACGGTAAGTTAGTAATTACAAAACATGCGCATTTCTTCATTCGCTTTCAAAACTGGTACGATAGGCGCCGCCCAGTCTGAATGCTCTACTGGTACGATCATGCCTTGAGCTTGCAGTCGATCAAGTTCATTGTCAACTTTGCTTCGGAACGCTAGAGGAAACGTAAGTGGTTTGAAACAACGCGGCACAGTCTCGCTATCAACGTACATATTTGCTTCAACATTCTTCAGTTTTCCCAATTCTTCTTTGAACAGCTCTGGAAACATGACAGCATAGTCATCTTCATCCATGCGTTGCAAGGCTGACCAGTTAAATTTCATGCTCTTTAGCCAGTCCCTACCGAGCAAATTGGGACCATTGCCAGTCACCATTTAACAAGGCAGGGTGTACGATTGTTTCTGGTGACACACCTACACTGTCACGCCCCCTGCTGGCTGTATCATGTGTCCAGAATAAGTTCGCAAACTGGGAAAATTCTCAGTAGCCAGCTGCATTCGCTCGAACTGATGATGTATGTAGTTGCACCAGTGTCGATGTCCATAATCACTGGCACGCCGTTTATTGTCAATGCACACTTTATATGGTTTGACACGACTGCCATGGCTCACTGAAGTGCTATACATGCTCTGGCTGTATTCATCGTACCATACATGTGGTTCCGACGGAACATTCTGTGACACGTTTTGTACAACATGTGTTTACTTGATGATCGACACACTCTTGAAAAGTGATTTTCACGATGGCATCGATAACACTTCTCCCCCCACGCTGGGCACTGGTCTCTCTCCTCGTGTATCGCATTTTCTCAACATATGCTATAAAATCAACTAGGGGTGAGAATGTATTATACATAGTTCTGTCCTCTTAGAATGAATTCGTTGAATATGTCAGTATGTCTGAGCCACTAGGAAGTAGTGATCACAATCAGGTACATTGTATTTTCGGCCCTTCCACAACGATAACAAGGCCGGCCATCGCTTGGCCTTGCGCATGCATTGCCTCTAAAGTACGCCCGAACTTTGGAAAGTCGGCCAGGGTGATATTTGGGTCGCTCAGTCCCTTGTTTCGCACTTTGCTGTTTTGGCATTTCTGTATTATTTGGGAACGCACTTCCCGTTCCACATCGTGGAAATTGCAATTTCTTGCAATTTGATGCAATCTTGCATTACAGTTGTCCAATGTCTCATCTGTCAGTTGCGCCGCCTGGCGAAACACGAATGTTTAGTATTCAACATTGCGTCGTGGGGCAAACTGTCAGCGTACGCTTAGTATCGTCAAATATCGTTCCATCGACGATCCCTAGTGACTCATCCAAGTCGAACACATCCTCGCCAGCGTAGAGTAGAAGCATTGCTTTCTTTTGTACATCGTCTATGATCCGCTTTGCCACAGTAAAGTTTACCATAAGTTTTAGGTTTAACCAAAGGACCCAACGTTCAGCCGCTGTCTCCGTCGGTTCGGTTCGGTTCCTTCGTGTTCCATGACTGCTAGGAGTATTTGCAATCCTCGTCGCCAATTTATTATGTTGCCATTGACATTAACACCACGTGTGAGAAAGAAACCAAATTTATTATGTTGCAAATGACATCACGGCTGCACCACGCCAGTACAACAGCAACAAAACAACAGGGGTCTCCAGTCTCCAAAGCACGGGGTATACAGAAAAGTCGGATCGCGTTTTCGGATTAGAGAGACACCACAGTTGCCTTTTACGTAATTTACTTATTTATACCTTTAACAATTGTATGGCACCAAATTTAGTTTAAATTATTGTCTTAGTACTCATATTTCAGTTTAATGATCATGATGTATGATGCACTGTAAAGCGTTACGAACGATTGTGGATCTGGCGCTATAACAAATTAAATATATAATTATTATTATTAACTTACACAATTTCAAACTGTGTCAATTATCCATATCACTGAGACGGGAATAACTACTCTTTCAAATTCACAAGTTCGTAGCTTCCGTATCAACACGACCATTGGCCGTAGTGTTCTATTGTGTTATGTGTGCATTCGTGCATAGTTGTGTAAGTTACGCTGAAACCATAACTATGTTGTCCAGTGTTAAAGACGTGCTGATATACATGTCGAACAAAAAGGGCATTCGACGAGTCAGAGCAGGGTCAAGGTAAAAAAAACTCTAAGCGCTTATGGGTCAAACATCGGAGGCGTGTCTCAAAATGTCAGCCGTCTGGAACCGTGCGATTTCTTTGACTCCTCTACTTCAAAAATATATTCTGAGTAAACCGCTGGCGTGATATTGTCGATAGGATTTTCAAATGGTCAGATTGCAATAACTAAGTTAGCTGAATATGCCCATAGCAGTTCTTTATTTCCTGTCAAACATTAACATGTTATATATCTTATGCGAATGCTAGCACTGTATCCAATAAGTGTTCTGATTTAGACTTACTATGTTTATATCAGAGTAACCGTAAACGTTTTAGATTCGCGTCAACAATGTGATTCCCTCAGTAGTGATGACAGAAGACTTGGCGAGACGAGCGTGGGCTGATCCTGCTAAACTTGAGCCAGTGATCAAGCGAACGCCTCAAGGAAAGTTTGCAGGTAAACAAATGTGTCAGTACTATTGAGACCATTGTGAATTGTCAGTTGGTACAATCTGTTGGTATTTCCAGTACAATCTACTGGTATTTCCAAACACATATTAATATATGTATTCTTAATACATCGTTGCTATTACGCATAGTGATGACATAATAATCATTGTTCAAAAGACCTATTTTATTATTGTTTTCTTTCATTGTGTGTGAGTGAGTGCGTGCGTGCGTGCGTGCGTGCGTATATTATGCATGTATGTATGTATATTATATGTATGTATGCATGTATGTATGTAAGTATGTATGTATGGATGGATGGATGTCTGTATGTATGGATGTTATGTATGTATGTATGGATGTATGTATGCATATATGGATGGATCTATGTATGTATTTATGTATGCATGTTGTATGTATGAATGTATGTTTGTCTGTATCTGTGTACGTACATGTGTGTGTGTGTGTGTGTGTGTGTGTGTGTGTGTGTGTGTGTGTGTGTGTGTGTGTGTGTGTGTGTGTGTGTGTGTGTGTGTGTGTCGCGCGCTTGTATGTATCACACATTCGATGGCATCAGAGCAGCTACAGAAGTCACCCAAATATGTTTGTTTCTTTGTAGAAGTGAAGGATATCGTGAATGCTGTGATGTTCTTGTTGAGTGACTATGCAGACATGATCAACGGCGCTTCACTGTTTGTAGACGGTGGTGTGGTGGTTGTCTAGAGCCAATAATGGCACGTCTGCGCGTATAAATCGAATTATGTCGTATTCTTTGCAAATACACATCATCGATGTATTAGTGTAACAAATGTGAACAGGAACAATTAGTGGCTTCTCGACGATACTTAATTTAACGAATGATTGAACGGATTTATTATTTAGTAGATGATTGAAGATACTATGTTTCTCTTCGTTCTGTTTGGTGCTGAACCTGCCATTGTCAAGACCTTCTTCTACTGCGTTATTCCTTGCTACTGCTTTTATAGTTTATTTGTCTACTGCATATATTGCAATTATGGTTATGGCGCCTCTTGTGCAGGCAGGAAACCTGCATATATAACACATTCGAGATAATACTATATATTATATCATAATATAATAATCGTATTCTTATATTGCTGCAAATACAGGGTAGCCATTATTCACGGTGTTTTATATTTGAAGGTAAAATAAATAAAGTAATACAATAAACATTACAATTCTGTTTAACAGTTATTCCATATATAATGTTAACTTCGCTTCGATAATGTATGTATTTACTTCAGTATATCAATAAATAAACTACGATCGATAGCAATGCATGATATATATATATATATAATCATATAAAAAGGAACGTTTTATATAGCGCAGTATCCAGTCCTCGGGACTGCTCAAAGCACTTTACATTTTACTTCCTGGCAGACCTGTTCAATCGATCTCTTGGAAGCATTCAGTCACGCTGCAATTATTGTTCGAAGACTATTCCTACACAAATATCCACCAATGTATATTGCAAAATACTCATTCATACAGCTGAGTGAACTGGAGCAACGTAGTGAACGAACTTGACCAAGTTTCGAGAAGACAGCACAGGATTCGAACTCGGGTTCTCTCGATTGAGAGTCCGAAGTTCTGACCACAGAGCCACTGCGCAAGCACGCAAACATGCACGCACGCAAACACACACACACACACACCACACACACACACACACACACACACACATATCTATTGGAAACAATTAGTAAAACTAAAACTTAAACTGTAAAAGGAAAATGTATACATATTCATTTAAGTAGGGCAAACGTCCTTTGAGGGAAATGACCGGGGGAGAACATCCGACGGGAAATCCTACATTGTTTTCAATAGTGGTCTGATAGCCAGAAATTACAAGTACATTTCAGATAGTCAGTCAAAAGTCTCAGCCATTAATTTTTAAAATATTTAATAATAGATTGACGTACAACATCACAATCTACCAAAATGACAAACTAAAGGCACCATATCATCTGACATGAACATAAATACGGACAAAGTCATAAAGCAGGCATTACGTATTTCACGTATAAATTAAATGAGCCGATTAAAATTATCGTAATTGTTCTCATGCAATAACAGCGCCTTTGAACGAGTCTTGCATTGTGCCCATGATGACGCGAGAGATGCACGCTACTTATTCCGCATAAGCGTCAGCTTATCACGCAACAGTTTCGTCCGTATGTCGACCTGCCCGATTTCGTCCTGGATGTCGATCCATTGTAAGTACTGCGTATGAGCCTACATCATCAGACCGAAACAGGTCTTCTCCATATTGACCAAATTGTGTTTCAATGAGTCCCTTTGATCAATACTCCTGTTGTACTGCGCGTGTCTATTCATACTGACCGCCAGAACGCAGCGCTGTCGTTCGCTGTGTCGTGTGCGCTGCCTGTTTCTCGAGCTGCGACGTGCCGATCGTTGCTTCTTTGGTTTGTTGACGACGTTCCAGAGGAGTCTCCTTAAGCGGCGGTTCTCGATCCTCGCGTGTATTACCAAATCGAGAGACCTGACACCCCATCGGCATTGGGGAATCTGTCACTGATGCAACACACGACAAAATTGGTATCACTCGATGGACATGACAAACTGTTAATATGCAGTATATTGCATGGCTGTAGAACCTTGTCCGAGATCTTGGACATACAACTGCCCAGTATGCCATATTAACTTGGAGAGCTAGTACCTCTAGTACTAAGCACACTAGTTCATCTTCTGTAAAGAAAAGCATTCAGTAAACAAAAACAGGCATCATAGTAATGTTGGGAGTAAATAATTATGGAGTTGTTCATTGTCATAATCAGTAAACATAAAATAATGTTTCATGTATGGATCTGCAGCATTTCACAAGAAAAAAGGCAGCAAAAAATGTTCTACTACAGCTGCATCTATACGTGTTGACATCTTAGGAACAGTCGGTGTTTACCGGGGGTTGTTCCGGGTGGAGGAAGGGGGTGGGTTGATACAGCATGCAGACATTAGTGGAATATGCTATTTTTTTTAAACGGTGACAATTTTAAACAATTTGTCTTTATTAGGTGTCCATTGTCATTACATTAATTTAAAATTGTTCAATTTCATTACAGTGACGTTTGATCTTAGTCAATATTATAGACTGATTTGAATTCTGCTAAACAGTAAAGCATCAGTAAAGTGCATTTATATATTTTTTTTAATTTTCAGTATTAAAATTCATGTCAGTGTCTGCCATGTGTAACTACTGCACATATTCATGTTTGACATTTTAATGGTTAAGGTGAATGTTGGAAATGACAACATTAGGTGTTATTGTGATGATAACAGTGTATTTTCCTCGTCAAGTATTCAAAGGTTCATAATATATGTCTACCTTCTTCAAGAATGAATAATTTATTTTATAAATTTATTTCAGAATCATCGCCATATGCTAAATACTTTTTAAAGGTGTATTAATATGTCTTTGTTGATACACTGGGTATACTATACAAGTGCAGAAGTCAACCTAGTTTTTCATGTCCAAGATGTTATTATTAAAATCTGTTTGAAAACAAATGTATATTTAAATGTGCACATTAAACTTTGTTGATGACTTATACGTGGTTGATTGTTATAAATTTGAAATTACCTGGATTTATAAAATACGGGTCTCCCACAGACTATGTATCCTCCCTGTGTCTGCCTGGCCCGGGTGACCGCCTCTAGCCTCTCCTCTGCCTCCTCTCAGTCTCTTTCATGAGTAACAGTGTGGCCTCTAGCAATATCATAATTCAAGTGACGTATTATATATTTATATATTGCTGTGGTGAGAATATATAAACACATATTAGTAAACACATAAGAATAGCTGGTATATGTCAGTTGAAAGGTATCACAGGATACCAATTAATGCATTACATAGACTAGAGCCAGACGTTTACATTTATATATTGAATAAAATCACCATCATGGTCATATAAAAATCTTAATTATTTTGCATAAAATACAATGTAAATCAACAATATTCTGTAGTAATAGTATAAAAATATGAGTCACAAAAACAATATTTTAATAATTACGATCACCAATATAATACTCCCGTGTTTGACGTTCTGTTGCACGAAATTACGGATGCTCCCTGACTAAGTTACTCGCACGATCAACAGGGGCCTGCTGCCAAAGCAATGTTTCTTGTCATTTCGCACCCTCACGTCATCTACTCTCTATATGTATTGTCGGTATAATATAGCTAATTAACAAGATCATGCGTAACCAAATACAATACATATCAAATATTATGCTCGTTGACGTTGTCACTCTGAGTCTGACTGAATCTCTGGCTGATATCATATGGTGACTGTTTGAGAGTCAGCCTCGAGTCGAGTGTAAACGTTCGCAAGTTGCAATTCTCGTTGAATTAATACACGGCTACGCGTTCTTGTTGTTAACTGCGATAGTGTAATGCGTACCTTCGTACAACCTCTTTGAAATCTTCATCTTGATACGCCAAAGCACGTGTGTGTTGTTATTGTTTTCGAATGCGTAGAATGCCGATCTCGCGTAAGGCACGTGACCGAAATGGCGCAGGAGGTCGACAGCGCAATTGGCTTTCGCCAGCTATACCCGGTGTAACGACAAATCTTTTTTTGACGATTAAAAAAACAAGTATGCATTTTTTTACTACTGTGAGCACTAGTTAAACTATTCACACATTACATATCTGGGTATAAAAGAGCAGGATTGGCGATGGTCAAACGAACTGATCGAGCACCTTTAAGACTATGTCTTTTTTCAAAAGATCGGTCCCGAACGTTTAATGATTTTAGACGGGTTTGCGACGGCCATGGGATGGTCGGATGTGGAACCTTTGTAATCAATAATTATTGTCGAAACACAGTATCGTAAAGGGAGCTAGTCTGTTCGTCTAGCCTGTATTAGCCAGCGTAGTAATTTGTAACAGGAAGTCTGCCGTGTTGAACGTGGGAAAATTGAAAATTGTTGAACCTTAAAGGGTTTTGTGGTTAACTCAGCCAGGCTCAGCTATATCGCCAATAACGTTTGTTTTGAAACTGGACGTTTTGTTTACCATTTGAACATGCTCCGGGGCGTACACTCAAAATTTGTTACGTTATTACGGGCTTAGTAAACACAATTTGGCGGACAGCATACCATCAACATAGTTATTATAGTTTTAATTATATATTAATTAATAAAGGAAACAACTCGAACAGACTACCTCCTTTCAACGTCACTTACGTCCAGGCGTTGCAACGTATTACCTTCTCCACATATCTGCAGCATGTCGCTATGCATTGCATTGACACACCCGGCCATCGCCGGATCACCCCTCTAATGGTCAATACAGCGTCTTACGTTAGATTATGACGTGTTCGTCATTAGCACGAGTGGAGCCACAATATCTGAGTTGACGTTTTGCGTTCGATATACAAACTGCTTCCTGCGAGAGCTGAATTCAAATCGTACGATACCTCGTCGGCTATGCACAAGACGGTTAAAGGAGCAGTATTCAATTCGAGTCGCTACGCGGCAGCCGTGGAGACAACCTCGTTGTCCGACGATGACGATGGCAGACCACAGCCACAGGACGTGTCTAACGGCGACAAGCCCGCTGATCCGCCAGGACGCAATTCGTCGTTGCTATGTATGAGACACGTCAGCTGGAAGTGGCTGGAAGACACCGGCTCGCAGTCAGAAGACTTAGAGGGAGATATCATACCGGTACAGTAGCTGGCCAACACTGCGTGCAGCCACTAGCGCCATGACAACCACCACAACCACTACCACAGGCAGCAATATCGACACTATTACGACCAACATTACCACCATCACCACCACCGCCACTGATCCCGACACCGCCACCATCACCACCACCAACATCATCACCACGAACACTATGAACACCTATTTACTCTGACCCCATGTATTAGCCTGATTGTTTACAGTACTACTTGTATGATAGACATTCTCCTCCTATTGTTTACTTGTTTATTTGTTTACCTATGTACTTATTTACTTATCTACTTATCTTTTATGGTTTATCACTATATCCTATTGTGCATGTGATATGAATATTATGTGATAACCTCGTTCTTAGTACTTATCTTAACCTTGTATACATACATATGTAAGTTAAATTTTTTACTCTATGTTTTACTTATTATATGAACAAGCCTAAAGGAAATTGTCTGTAACAGAAAAGAAAGTTATTGTATTGTACTGTATTGTAACCACCGACTCCGACTCCACTACTATCATCATCATCATCATCATCATCATCATCATCATCATCATCATCATCATCATCATCATCATCATCACCATCATAATCATCACCATCATCACTTTCATCATCACCACCACCACCACCACCATCACCACAACCACCACAGCCACCACCACCACCACCAACACTACCGACACCACCACCATCGTCGTCGTCGCCGCTACAAAAACCATCAGCGCTGTTGCAGGAGATTCCGTCTCGGCGGTGGCGGTTGTCGTACCTGAAGCATCGACGGGCGGCTGCGGGGATCGAACACACGACGAGGCGGGCGGCGTCGTTCGTCGGTCTGCGCATAGACGACCGCATCCTGGAGATGGCGCGGGAGAAGGGTCTTCTCATCGAGCGCGAGGGCAACGCCGGGTGGACCGAGTCGGAGCGTATTAAGCAGCTCGAGCTCATTCGACAGATGCCCGTGTCTATGCAGCTCAGACGTCACCTCAGGTAGGCAGCATCCATATATATATATATATATATACACACACACAGCTACGACGTTACCTCATATGATCATTCATACATTTGTGTGTGTATGCCATTATAACATCACCTCAGGTAGGCAGCATCCATAGATATGTGTGTGTGCAGTTATGACGTCACCTCAGGTAGGAAGTATATATACACCTGTGTGTATACAACTGTACAGCTATTGTGCCACCGTAGATAGGCGTCAACCATACACATTGAAGCTTGTTTACGTATGACCATTTTGTTTTATTTAATACGCAACAATGACGACACATCCGAAAATATCTGCGATAATAATAGTAATATTTATTATTATTATATATATAATAATAATAATAATATTTATTATTATTATATATTATAATAATAATAATATTTATTATTATTTATTAGGATGATGTAATCCTGTTCGTACATGATTTAGTGATGTGCGAGTGCAATCTTATTTGTTTCAGGGCCCTTGTATTTAAGTATATGTCGGAAGAGAAACGACCAGGCTGCGTGGCATATATTGGTAACATTTTCGCCGTAAGTAACCTAGCACGGTCATGTTGATTTTGCTCATAAGGTTATGCGTAGGGTCTAATGTAAACAACGCGACTATTTATTGGTGGTATGTGAGACCCCGGTGTTCACTAGTCAGTGTATGCTTCTTCGTATATGTATAGTTACATTATATATGTACACAAATGTGTACATTTGAAGACTGGTCATCCATGCAACAAAACACACGTGTGTAGATCATCTATTTATTTTTAAACGAACATCGAATTATTGCAAGTGTAGTTCCGACTCGTCGAGGTTCACTCGCCTCTTTTGTTTGAATTCGTTGTCGTCAAATTGGCAATGCGTTTTAGAAAACACAACGAACTATATGTATCGTAATTTATTTACTTGTTTTGATATGCTATGGATTAATTCAACAGATGGCGCCACTACAAACAAGTGATTTGTTGTTCAAAGGGAGGGTGTCTTTATAAATAGTAACATTTCGTTGAAAATGTAATTGATAATGACACTAATATAGGTTTACTATGGCTTTTGGGGTCAGGGGAGACAAGCGTGAAAAAGACTATTGGATCTTGTAAAGAGTACTTGTGTTTTTATTCCACAACGCTACAAATTCCTGGTACATTTTTTTAATGTACCAGGAATTTGTCTCAACCACAATCACTTCATTGTCCCTTGGGAGGATATTCATTTGGAGTGCACTCCAAATTATCAAAATAAAATTAAAAAAAATATATATATATAAAATTACAATAGTAATAAACGTTACATCGGTTGAATACAGTTAAAATACGCTAAATATCGTAAAACGTAAAATATGTAAAATAAGATAAATAAGTTACAACAAGTAAATCATCTCACAAATCATCTCAAGCTCACTCAGTGTCAGACTGACAGGGAAGACTGGGAGAGATGGAGGGAACGAAGGACAATTACTCATTCATTAGTCTAATTAACGAGGGAAGACATGAGTTCCGAGTGCGATTCAGTTTACAGTGAGGGAGTTGAGCGGCGGCCAGAAGGAAGCAGTTTATAGCACACACACACAGACACTGCTACTACTACTGCTGCTGCTGCTAGTAACCAGCAATTCATACAAGTGTTTAATGTCCGTGGTATGCTAGATTTGAAATGGAAACAATTAAAAAAAATTAATCCGATCATGACCATGCTATTTTATACAACACACGTTGCACGTTTGAAACGTGTTTGTGAGGTTGGCATTTGAACAATATTAAACTAGAACTTAGTATATAAAAATGGTTGCGCTAGCGTGAATGACTAATTTTTCAGAATTATTTTCGTGTAAATACTATTTCACCGATAACATGCAAAACGCAACTTTCCATGTGCATCAAGCGGAGAAAGAAACATGCTTTATTCTAATATTAAATATTAGATGCAAGCCTTAAAATAGGCTAGATATGTATGCATAAATAAGTTGTGTGTAATCCCACTCAAATTTTACTGAGATCACCTTTCTAAAAAAACATGAAAATTGTCAGAATATATATTATATATATTTGATATACATAATGCGTTAGGTTAGTTTACACGTGATCAAAAAGAAATGCTCTCCACTACAAACCTGGATGAGATACACCGACTTAACTTGCTAATCGATGCCAGCGAATACGATACCACGCAAAACGCAGTTTGTCTCGACATGAAAAAATACACTAATGTCACCTAACAGAAAAACCCAGAGCTTCAGATCGACATGCGTATGCAACATCATTATAACTGATACATCACTGGGATTTAAATATTAGTTTAATATTTTAGGGACAGTATACGTGAAACAGTTTTGATAAATTATTATTAGGGTGTGCTGTAATAACCTTTTCAAACCATTACTCTTACATAATGTTCTGTACAGTACAAATATTATAAATATACATTATGCAACAACTGGAATAAAGCCACAAATTTGCTTATATTCCTTATTCATGTGCTCAAATTATAAATTAATCATAATTAGTGAAAGAGAACAATTGCCATCATGATATTCTAACTAATTAATTAACAGTACAATATAAGTGTGCCAACGAAATTACACAGTCAATGTTCATATGCTAGTGATATATTGTCTTTGAATAAATGTGTAATACATATATAACAAGGTGCATCATAACATAACAATAGATTCAAAGTAGACACATAAACTATAATCTATATTACTAATTATGCAGAAGCAGACGTTTGACAGTTTTTTAAAGATATGTATAGTTGCACAATATTGCAGAAACGTATTTATAACAAAAGTATTCCGTATTTTATGACCAACGTAAGCCAAAGATACTTGTCTGCAATTCGTTTTCAATGTGGTATTTCATATGCTATTTTCTGCCTTGTAGTATATTTATGTGTCATTATTTGCGGAATAAATATACCCATTAAATATATCTGGTAACATACCCTTATTATGCTTGAACGTTAGAATACAGCATAAGTATTTATTTATTTGATAGATATTCATTATCTGTAAATATATAAATAAAGGCTCTATGTGTTCAAAAAATCCTACATGACTAATGATGCGCAGAATTTTTTTTGGGGTAAAATATATATATTAGCTAAATATATACCCTGACCTTGCAATAAATATTATATTGTAGTTTATGTACTTATAATGGTCAAAATAAATACTGTCTGTATGTCTGTCTGTGTGTCTGTGTGTCTGTGTGTCTGTCTGTCTGTCTGTCTGTCTGTCTGTCTGTCTGTCTGTCTGCCTGTCTGCCTGTCTGTCTGTCTGTCTATCTGTCTGTCTGTCTGTATGTCTGTCTGTCTGTGTGTCTGTGTGTCTGTGTGTCTGTGTGTCTGTGTGTCTGTGTGTCTGTGTGTCTGTGTGTCTGTCTGTGTGTGTGTGTGTGTCTGTGTGTATGTGTGTCTGTCTGTTTGTCTGTCTGCCTGTCTGCCTGTCTGCCTGTCTGTCTGTCTGTCTGTCTGTCTGTCTGTATGTATGTGTGTCTGTGTGTCTGTGTGTCTGTGTGTCTGTGTGTCTGTGTGTCTGTGGTTCTGTGTGTCTGTGTGTCTGTCTGTCTGTCTGTCTGTCTGTCTGTCTGTCTGTCTGTACTCGGGGCCCTTCCCCGATGGAAAAGGCCTTGCGATGCTGTATGCCGTGCTATAACGATTTAGCGGAAACTGCGGTTTGTCGTGCTATAGAGATTTAGCGGAAACTGCGGTTTGTCGTGCTGTAGAGATTTAGCGGAAACTGCGGTTTGTCGTGCTATAGAGATTTAGCGGAAACTGCAGTTTGTCGTGCTGTAGAGATTTAGTGAAAACTGCGGTGAAGAAAGTAGTCGGACAAAAACCGCTTCGTTACAAAGGAACCCAAAGTGACGGTTGACAATACATCCTCCATCACAGACAAAGCCAGCTGTGGCATCATCGATTAATGGAACACCACCACACTTCAACAGTCTCACGATCGCTCACGCTATGGTCCCAAGTTGAGGTCAAATATACATGCAATACAGATCTTGCTTGTCTGGATGTTGTATTCCTGTACTATTGTGTATGTCCGGGCAGGCTAATGTTCACCCCCACATGTGAAGAACCATCAAATACGCAGACAAATTTGATGTTTATCGACAACGACATGATAGCATATTGTTATCATTAAAAGGTCAATCAGAAGTTAATTACACGATTACATCATGGCATTATACCAACCCCTGCTAAAAATGTACTACAGTTTACTATGGTAAAGCATGATAAATCCATAGTAAATCATGGTAATTTATAGTAAATTATAGTATATTACATTTTATTATGCTTTCACCATAGTAAATCCATATGAAGACATAGTAAACCATGATAAACTGTAGTAAAATTATAGTAAGTTATAGTAAACCATAATATACTACATTTTATCACACGTTTTCCATGATACACTGTGGTAAATTCATAGTAAGCATGATAAACCATAACAAATCCATAGTAAATTAGAGTAAACCATAGTACTGTACATTTTACTATGCTTATAGTATGATATACCATGGTAAATGCAAAATACACATAGTAAACCATAATAAAACTATAGTAAATTATAGTAAATCATATTATACTACATTTTACTATGTTTTTGCTGTTTGATACCATGGCCCGTAGTAAATCCACATTATAACATATAATACATTCATAGTAACATATACCAGTGTTTTTTGTTTATAATGCCTTTAAAATTGCCTAGTTATGTAACACTGCTAGATGCTCGTATGAAATTTCTATATATTATATTATCAGTAATATTGACAAAGAAACTGGAAGAAAAAATGAGGTGGTGCGTATTGATTTAAAACTACTGCCTACCTCAAATCATTATCAGCTTTGCACAATGACAATTCTACCCTACCAGGATAACTGATATATGTATATGTATACATGTACCCACTGTATAATTATGTTTTGATCAATATTAATTTTGTTATTAATAATTTTGAAAAAACATATCCACTATGTTTTCTTAGTTTACAAACATTAGGTCTACATATAACTCACATACAAGAAAAGCATGATTATCTAGGGTAAAGTTGCCCACATATGTACATGTAGATGCATAATCAATAATAATAGTAAAGTATTATCTTTATGACATTGGGCTGTATACTTCCTACAAAGTTGACAGGATAACAGTTTAGCATATTTTAAAGACTGTTCTGTTTAATACAATTATACTAAGCAGCTGTGTTATCTTTCCTGCCAGGACTTCCAAAGGATGTAGTCCAAATTAAAAGTAGTTAATGAAAATTAAAAGTAGGAATCTCCCAGATCTTATATAGTAGCTAGCCCTCCCTTGTGGCTGCTTACAGTCAGAATCTTAGAAACCACCCAAACCAGCCCTTATTGGTTAATTCTCAATTACTGCCTGGAAGGCACTCTCCCTTGGCCAGAGATTATACAGTAGCCCAGTGCAACCCATGTGTCTAGCAAGCCTGCTGTGCCTTGACACCCAGGACAGTGCTGGTGACAGGTTGACTTTGCAGTGCTCTGGTAAAGTCTAATGCACAGCTTATATACTTGTACTGTTATTATAAATCAGCTGTACGTACATGTCAGGGTATGATCATTGGGTTTATTAATGTGGAAATGGACACGAATGTAGCCATATCGATCGAACGTGTTGCAAAATATGCCTGTGGAATGAAAACAAGCGCCATGGAAATGTGTGTCTGCTGTCAACTCTGGATGTAGACATATACTGTGCATTTTGTGAGACAAAAGGTAAGAATTATTGTTTTACAGCAGTTTAATGGACACGCGTATTGTTTCGTCTTCATGAAATATATATATATAAGAGTACACATTAATAATGTCAGTCTTAATTTCTTCCGATTATGAGTTTAATTTATCTTACTTTGAGGTTTATCAGGTAAACTTAATTTATCAGGTAAATTTAATTTAATAATAATGACATGTTATTAAGTGTTGTAAATCTGATTACTTCTTGAGCATGTTAAGTTAAATTGACATTTTAAAAATACTAAACGCATACGTAATTTGAATTCATGAATACATAGTCATTTTATTATACTTAAATGATGCTGTAAGGCAAACTTATCAACTGATTGATGCAAGTAGAGGCCTACATATAACATGCAATTTTGGTGCTATGTTTAACAGTAAAAGTTAAGGTTAACTTTGTAGAGTAACATTTAACAATTTCCTACAATGAAGCACCATATAATGCACAGAGATCTGTGTTATCTTCCTTATCAGGACTTTCTAATGTCCAAGGATGGAGCAGGCAACAGCACTATCTCAATCAGTGGTCCACTCTAAGGGCTGCTTAATTAGGGGGATATCAGTAATTAGGTGATTCCCTTAATTACTGCCACTTTAATGATTAGCACCCAGTTAATTCTCATCCACTGGTTATGTATGGTCACTCATGTATACTGGCCAGCCCTGATATGCAGATTGTCATTTTCAGACATAAATCTGTTTGTTTTTATTACACAGGTGCAGAACGACACAAATTCCACGAGTGTGATATTTGCTATTTCATGGACACAATACGGAAATACCGGTACCATTGCAAAGAAGCAGACAATATTGCTGCCAAATGATTCATGATGTGTCAACATGTAAACATATATATATATATATATATAATGAAATACTTTATTAACTATATATATATATATATATATATATATATATATATATATATATAGTTAATAAAGTATTTCATTATACTAAATGCATTGTTTACTTTGGTTCTTTTAATTTTACAACACACGTAGACCCTGTTTTTGTAGTATATATATCCACTGTGATAAACCATAGTATAATGTTATATTCACCATAGTAATCTGTAGTAAAATGTTAATATTCACAGTAGTAAATCATAGAAAAATGAGATGTTCACTATAGTAAAACATAGTAAAATGTTATATTTACCTTAGTAAGCTATAGTAAAATGTGGTATTCACTATAGTAAATCATAGTAAAATGAGATGTTCACTATAGTAAACCATAGTAAAATGTGATATTCACTGCAGTATATCATAATAAAATGTGGTATTCTCTATAGTAAACTATAGTAAAACGTGATATTCACCATAGTAAGTTGTGGTAAAATGTAATGTTCACTATAGTAAAATGTAGTATTCACTATAGTAAACCACAGTATTCACTATAGTAAAGCATAGTAAATATTCCGCAAAAACACTGTAGTTTACTATAGTAAGATTTTATTATAGTAAACCATAGTAAATTTACTGTAGTAAACCATAGTAAATTTTTAGCAGGGACACTTATGCAAGAAATGTATCAACGCGAAAGGCGATATCAAGCGAAACGCGTACGTTTTCGTAACTGTTGTGCCAAAACTGTTTAAAATTTTATTATTTGGTTGCATTGCTAGTACAACAATAGCTTACGGTTAAAGGAAAATATTTGTTATCCAGCTATTCTATGTATGCTGGTGGGACTGTTAAGAACATGTTATGTTAAAATTGTGTTATGGATAAGTCAGAAACAACAAAAAAGTGTAAATAAAAATATGTTGTTAGATATGTATAATCATGTTTCACTGTCAAGCTAGATATGAAGTATTCTCAATAAAGCGATGAAGTTAATACAAATATGTTATTAGATATTCGACAATTACCCAAGTATAGCAAATATAAGCGATACCCACAAAACACAGTAACAAAGTCTGCATTCATCATATTATTAATAATCCCACAAAACCAAACTCGATACCATTGCAAAGCCATCTTTTTCTATTTCGTAATCAATAACAACATTATTTTCTATGCAGAACAAAAGAAAACGTATAACATTTGACATGTTGTGATGTATGACGTGGAAGGAGTGCAAACAAGTGATCAACGTAATCAACAACAAACTATTAAACCGTGCGTTGACAGCTGATGAATACATTACACATGACTGTTTGTGGATTCTATGTACCAGAAAGCCATAAAAATACGTTATGTGTAATATAATAGAGACACGAGATGTTGCAAGACGAACGATCTATGTGTTTCGCATGGTATTACACGAATCGAACATGTATCTTCAAACCTCTCTCTCTCTCTGGCAGAAATAACCATATTAAAGGAAATAAAAATAAGGCATTAAAACAAATCCGTTTTCCATGTGTACACACACTTTAAAAACAAGAAAAATAATGTTTTTATTTATCCAGACAAATCACAATTTGTCTTCACATATATAATTACAATATATTGCTGTACAATATATATATATATATATATATATAATATATATATATAATACATTATATATCCATTACATTATATTTGTCTGGATAAATAAAATTTAGAAATATTCAAATGCATCGTTATATATAATCACCATATTTTCAGGTTTGTGGCGAATCAATAATTACTACAGAAATTTTAAAATATTTACAAACTGTGCATCATAGTATAAACATGAAATGGTTTATATTACTTGGTGAAAACATAAACAAAAAAGTGTCGAGAAAAGCAATGGTTCGATGTTAGGCCTGAACCGGCGTTGCCCAATTGTCAAACAAATAACACGAAACAAACGTACCTACCGTTTGACCTACCGAGGTCAACGGAATTTCGTTGACTGGTTTAAGTTGTTGTGATAAGTTGTACAACTCCTCCTTCATATATCGATATTCTAGTGGTATTATGAGATTACACACGTTATTTTGTGTAGCTGGATACCATATCTGTTTGTAAAGTATATTTATTGGTGTAGATTATGTTCCGTGGGTTGCAATCGATATAATTATTCTGAAACCTCGCCGGCTTGTAGACCCATTCGCATTCATTGTTTTGAATAAAATTGGATTCTCGTGATACCTGCTTGTTCCTCTATGACGACTAGTGTTTGTATTATATCGGAATATCGCACAATAACTCATTCTGATGCTCGTTTCGATCCAAAAGCTATCCGTGTAAACATACTCTGAATGCACTGAAAGGGTCGGACTGATGAGAGTATATGTCATGTGTGACGTCACCCATAGGCATACCGAAACGTTAGCCAAAATATGCATATCCGAAGAAGGCCAGTTTCACAACGTATAATATGGAATTATTAATTTTTAATACATTTTTTCTTGATGGAAAGAAATATATACAGCAGGATGTAACATGGTATGAATTCAAGCGACAGGGGTTATACTCCCTTTAAGATGCCCATGTTTTGTTTTGTATTCAACTCTTCAATATGTCTACTTGTGTCCAGGTTTCGTGAGGATCGACCACACACACACACACACACACACACACACACACACACACACACACACACACACACACACACACACACACACACACACACACACACACACACACACACACACACACACACACACACACACACACACACACACACACACACACACACACACACACACACACACACACACACACACACACACACACACACACACACACACACACACACACACACACACACATGTATCCCTTTCTCCGCCTTGTCCCTGTGCTGGGAGAAGGGTCTTGCAGAGTCTCTTCCACATCTTCCTGTCCTGAGCCCATTCTTCCTTCTTCTGCCAAGCCTTTAAATATTTTTCGTCACTGTGTCCTGCCATCTCGACTTGGCCTCCCTCTCGCTCGTTTCCCCTCTATCGTCATCTCTACAGTGGCTCTTGTGTCGCCCCTTTCTTTCCTTCTTTTCACATGACCACGTCACTCCAACCTTCTTCTCCTCATGATGACAACAATGCTCTCCACAGCGGCTACTTTCAAGATGTCCTCGATCTTCCGGTGCACCTTCAGGCTTACATCCATTGCCCATCTAATCATTCTCATCTCATTTGTTGCCAGTCGTCTTTCATCTCTTGTCGGTAGTGGCCACGTTTCTCAGCCGTAGAGAAGTGTCGGCCAAATTACCGTTTTGTAGAGCAGGATTTTTATCTTCTTATCACATATCACTCTAGATAGTTCCCTCCACGTAGACCACCCCTTTGACACCCGGCTCTCAATTTCCTTACAGACACCTCCCTATGACAGAGCCAAGGTACTTAAAAGTCTGTACAGTTGAGATGTTTACCTTTTCCTGAGACCTATACTTTTTCATCTTCACCGGCTCTCTGTGCCCCAATGGCGGAAGGTATTCCGTTTTCGCTCTGCTGATCTTTAGCCCACATCTCTCAATTCTTTCTCTTCATTTGTGTAATATGTCTTCTATCCTACCTCCGCCTAAACGGTCTCCTTTATGTTTGTAGATTGGTGTAATGACGCTTTTCCTCCATTCATCTGGGATACCATTTCTCATGGCCTGGTTCAGCACTTCTACCTTCCATTTCTCACCTTCTTATCTGAGCGCCTTCACTACATCCATCGGTAGTTCATCTGGTCCACACACCTTGTTTGTATTCATCTTTCCCATCTGTGTCCGCACTTCCTCAGGTTTGATTTCTTCAATTGGGCCTTGTACTGCATGGATCTCTGCCAATTCTTGACTTTCATTCTCGACATTTAAGAGTTCGTGGAAGTAATTCTTCCATCGCTCACGTATATCTTTGTCCTGGATAAGTAATATCCCATCTTTGTCTTTGGCGAAGGCTACCCTTCCGATTTCCGCTGATATCCTCTTCCAGGTGTTAGCCAGCCGGTATATCCTTTGTTTTCCTCTTTCCCCTTCAGTTCTTCATACAACTGTCTGTACGCTTTATCCTTGGCTACTGCAACTGGCCGCTTGCTTTCTTTCTTTGCTTCCTTGTATCTCACCCGAACTTCTTCGTCTCTTGATGCCTGCCATTTCTTTTACCTCTTTCTATCCTCTGCGACAGTCTCCTGGACCTTCTCATCCCACCACCACGACTCTTTCTCAATATATCTGGTGCCTGGTGTTGATCGTCCAAGCTCCTCTTTTGCAAGCTGCATTAGCTTGGTGTCTTGGTGTCATCCTCCTTCTAGCTACTTACTTCTCCGCGTATAAGGAAAAAGAACTATTAATACCGCTGAACAAAACAATAGTGAGTCCTCATTTAAAATATTGTATACAAGCGTGGACGCATAGATATACTAGACAGAGTACAGAGGAGAGCGACTAAAATTATACCAAAACTGAGGGATCTTAGTTATGAAATTCGCCTAAAATAATGTGGTTTAACAATACTAGAGATCAGGAGATTGAGAGAAGATCAGATAGAAATGTTTAATATACTGAATGGTTATGAAAATATTGATAGAAATATTATTTTCTCAGTTAAGAAAAACAAAAGGACTAGAGGACATGGAGTTACATTAGCAAAGGAGCAGTGTAGATTAGATATAAGAAAGTTCTCATTTTCACATAGAACTCTAAATGAATGGAACAGATTATCCGCTGATTGTGTGGGTGCTAGAAGCGTGAATATGTTTAACAATAAAATTGACACATACCTCAGAAGGGCGAGATACACATAGACAAAAGGGTTGGACTCTCGATAAGCCAAAGGGCTTCGTTGTCCACCTGCCACGTAGAGTTAATTATCTGGGTGGCAATCTTGTTAAATCTTGTTAAATATCCTGTATAGATCGCATGATAATGAATTTAACAAAGTTGCGAATAATTTATCGTGGAAATTGATGTTAAGTGAGCATGCTTGATTGGTGCATAACTTAGCGCATGCCCAAGTTGTGTTGCATAGAGTAAGCCAATCTCAACTATGTGTTTCGCGTGGTAACGTTGGATATGTGTTTTGCGTACACACTAACGTGTAATAGTATAATGAGGATAGCCCAATACTATGCTTTGGAAACGTAGTTTTGACTAAAACAACATATCAAGTTGTTACTTCATTATGTTTTGAGATTTAACACAATAGTGAGTTTAGCCAATTATATATATATATACATATATATATATATATATACATACATACATATATATATATATATATACATATATATATATATATATATGTACATATATAATTATATATGTATAATTGGCTCCATCGAGGATGGATATATAAATAATTATTTATACACTATGTACATTGCGAACGTTGTGATAACTGTGTTGCGTGGTGTTACAGATCACGTCCTTGTGGTGGACCCGCCGTCTCCGAGTCTTGCGAGAATTGCACCGAGGTCTTGCTCCCTGGCGAAGTCATCTGCGCAACATCGAATGTACGCGGGATTTTGTTTGACCCTCGGCGCGAAACGTGTCTCCATCCAAAACCTGTCGTTGTTTAGTTATTGGCACCATTTGGAAGAGAAATACAAAGTTTTCCAATGACAACAATGATATAGTGACACCTGTACTTGTACTTATAGAGACAAATGTTTTTAGAAATCGCGCTCTAAAGGCTTCAATATTAATATATTCGGCTGAAGGCATTCGACCTCATAAAAAATTATCAGCAATATATGTATTAATGTAACAGATAATTTCTTATCTGCAGTAAACATCACAAAATTAGCTCGACGACCCACCGGCGTCACGTCAGCTACTATCTCACGCTGACAGTTGGTGTAATGAGACTCATTTCGAGGTTGAGGGCTATTTTTATTATAAACTTGCCCAGTTGCTAATGCTTGATAATGCGCATAACTCAGTTAAATGTATTCCATTGCAGTAAGACATGTATATCATTATTTTACACAGCTATTGCATATTATGTGACTGCTACTACAAAGAAAGTGTGATAATAATAATAACAATATTAGTAATAATAATAAGGAAACTTACGTTTTGCCTAAAGGCATGGACCGTAGACGTAACCATATATACACTATGTAGAAATACAGAGAAACTATGTGAGTGATTTGCTATGATCATTATGGAGCAACCAACATCATTGGTGCGATACGCAGCTGGGATCTGCCGATTATCAAAGAAGTACTGGTACAGATACCACGAAGTCAAGTGTTTGCTCATACAGAAGAGGTGCCGCCAGTCATACAGTCTTCAACGTTGAAGGTGATGGGGCAAACCACCCCCAGTGTCGATGTAGAGAAACCAGAAGACTACGTCTTTTAGTTGTGGCTAAGACCGAAGTCAGCTAATACCATTTCCTGAATCTCCATTTTCACAATGCTAAAGCCATTTGGACCTTCTGCGTCAAAGCATGCGCCAACATGGTTTCTGCTGCACTTAACAAACAAAACGGTCGAATCGTAGCTTCATTTTCGGCATATATCTTAAAGTGAGAACTGGTGCAACGAGACACGTGTTGTGCTGAAGGGTCGTGTTCGCATCGGAGAGATCGGACGATAGCAATAGATTTTAAAGACACAGCCAGATGTGAATACAACCACCACGCAGCGGAGACGTATCTGACGTTGGCTGAGCTTCCCTTAAAACAACTGAGGTGTTCATACTTAGTTACTTATCGGATAATACTAACTAATAACACTAACAAATACTGCATTTATGCTAAAATATCCAGAGTAAACTATGTTCAAGAGTGATCACAATACAACTACTTTCTGGATACCTTCAAAAATGCGTGCAAAAACACGAGGTCCACGAGACTGCATTATTGCGCATTCAAGATAACCATCTTCAATCCCTTGACAGGAAATAAGACGTGCTTGCCGGGCAGCTCGATATAAGCGCAGCGTTTGACACCGTTGACAACACGATTTGCCTAAGCCAACTGCGCAACATAGGCATTCAAGGCTGGTGTCATATGTCTCATGCAAAACCTAGACAATATGCACTGGTAGGTACAACTCACAGAAAACATTGGTTGAATGCCGCAAGGGTCTGAGCTGGGCTCAAGTATTTTCAGATACACTTTGCCAGGCTATTATCATCACGGCACGAAATCGCCCTACCAGTGATTAACAGGTAACGGACCAGCAGGTAAAAGCTTACCGGTCACTAGTTTGAACAATCAACGGTTCCGCCTGAACGGCCATGGACAGCGAGCCTAGCCTGGTGGCTAACGGTCTGTGTGATGACTGTTGCTGCTCACCTGTTCTAACTGTACACTTGCCACTAGTCGACGCCATGTGTGATCCGGCAAGTGAAAAGACAACTAGAAAAGCGCGCCGAAAAGCTGCAAAAGGAAAACACGATGACAACTGGAAATACTGCGTAAAGAATTGCATCCACAACGGTAAGAGCAACAACAAAATGGTACAATGCCATTTGTGCCAGGCGTGGGTGCATCCGGAGTGCGTGGGCGAAGATGATAAGGACATCGTAAGGATTTGGTCATGCACATCCTGTCGTACATTACCAACACTTGTAGAGCGTCTACTAGAGAAAACGTCCTTGCTCGAGTCGTTGGTCGTGAAACTCGAGCGATCGAACCAACAGCTTGGCACCTTGGTCGGTGAGCAGCATCAGGAGATACGAGGTTTACGAGACGACATAAGAACGTCAAGCAAACGTCAAAACGCCGACACCGACGCCGACGCCGACGAAGGGAGACCGCAGGCAGTGATGATGCTTGTGGGAAGCAGCCTGCTACGAGATGTTCGCGTGGAGAAAACTTCCCATGGAAACCCGATAAAAATACGAAGAAAATCGGGCGCCATCTTCACCGGTATTGGGGAGATGATTGAAAACACGGCCAAAACGGAAACGATCAAAGAAATATTCATCGTCGGAGGAACTCACGAGGCAATATCTGAAATGAACGTTGCCGACATCAAAGAAAACATCGCACAACTACTACGAAAGGCAAAAACCGTGACACCAACCGTGACGGTGAGCAGCGTGCTGCCGTCGAAGCACCTAGCTAATCCAGAACGTTGTGCCGACGTCAACTCGCAAGTGAGGACAACATGCAACGAAATCGACGTCACATTCGTCGACAATGACGCCAACTTTACGTTCCGAAATGGGGCCGCCGACGTTGCTGCTTTCCAGAGGGACGGACTGCACTTGTCTGAGAGTGGAATTGGCTCTCCCGGATCAGTTACCGAGGCGCAACCAATGTCAACAACAACACCGACACATGGCAATGCCGAGAGCAGCGAACCATGGTCAATCACGCAGAGCGTCGCCTGACAATAACTGGACAGTGGTTGAACGCCGTACTCGTCAGAGGCACACGCTGGGCAAGTGTGCCAAATGTGGTGAGAAGAACCACGTCACTGTAACCTGCAGACACCCCGAGAAAGTGCAGTGTCGTCAGTGCGGGGAACGGGGACATAAGGAAAAACACCACACCCGTGATTAGGGAATGGGCCTAAACGATCTGGCCATTGAACACTCATCGAACATGCAAATTGTGGACTCTAATACAACGTGGTATTGTGTTCCCAATCCTACAGGAAGCAAAAAACGCAAATGGGATCTGCCCTCCCTAATTAATTTAAACGCCAGGTCTTTGAGCAGTGAAAAAATTGACGAACTGGAAGTAACTGTAGCAACACATGATGTGTCGATTGTATGTGTTAGTGAAACATGGTTTAAAGAGTATATGGATTCTAATAGCCTTACTATGCAAGGGTTTTGCTTGGAGAGGAAAGATAGAGGTCATGGACGAGCCGGAGGTGTAGCTTGCTACATTAGAAATGACTTAATGTATACGAGATTGAGTGGTATGGAGGCTCACGATTTAGAGGTAATATGGATTAAGATAATGCCGAAAAAAATGCCTAGTAAATTTTCATGTATATTGTTAGCATGTATGTATTACACTCCAAAGACGGAGTATTTGAAAATACGTGACCATATAATCACGTGCATAGATATCATGGTACGCAGACATCCAGAATGTGGTGTGATTGTAAGTGGGGATTTCAATCAGTTGCATGACAACTTTATGAAAACACATTATAGATTTGTCCAAGTAGTGAATGTAGTAACACGGGGACAGGCGATATTAGATAAAATATGGACGAACATGGAGGAGGTATATACATCGCCTTTTACTATTTCCGAACTTGGGTCATCAGACCACAACATGGTGTTGCTTAAACCAAAATGTAACCGTTTAGTTGACACTGGGTGTGTGACACGTTTAACCGTAAGGTGTATGGGGCCAAATGAAAAAGCCGCATTCGCTATGGCTTTGTCTGCCATTAAATGGGAACCACTATTTAGGCTGGAGTCATGTGCAGATCAGTATTTATATTATAAAACTGTTATTTGCAACCTCATGGAAATATGCTTCCCTACTAAGGTCGTGACACGGCACACAGCTGATAAACCATGGGTTACAGACTGGTTTAGAGCATTAGTACGTAAAAGACAGCGCGCTCACATGAGTGGTGATTTGAACCAAGCAAAATTATTGCGTAATAAGGTTAACCGCGCCGCTTCGAAACTTAAGTACAATTTTTATCAAACACAAATTGCAGCACTGAATGAATTAGGTTCCCACGATTGGTGGAAAAACATGAAAAAAATAATGGGACTTAAAACAAATGACAATTCATGCATGCAAGGTCTTGCTAACAAAACAACGAATGGTGATTGCGCGTTACTAGCCAGTAGAATGAACGAGTTTTTTGTATCTGTAAGTGAACATTTACCTCGTTTAAATAAGGATCACACAATATTCACAGTAAACGAGGAACTGCCAGATCAGTATGTCATCGATGTAATGACTACTTTTAAAGCTTTACAGAATGTTAAGGTGAACAAGGCTACTGGGCCTGATAACATTCCTGCGTGGGTGTTAAGAAATCACGCAAACGTCCTCGCTCCTCCATTAACTGCTATATTTAACAAGTCTCTAAGAGAAGGAGTACTCCCTATGGAATGGAAAATGGCCAACATAATACCTTTACCAAAAACAAACCCACCTGTGTCGATTGAAAAAGACATTAGACCAATTTCACTAACTCCAATAGCTGCTAAGGTGTTTGAATCAATAATAATGAAATGGGTGGATGACACAATTGAAGGAGAAATTGATGCTAAGCAATTTGGTGGAATTAGTGGAACTTCCACAACAGACGTTCTTGTCGAAATGATACACACATGGTATGAGGCGACTGATAAATTGGACTCTTATGTCCGTGTTGTAATGCTAGATTTTAGCAAAGCGTTTGACCTTATTAATCATCATTTGTTACTAGAAAAGCTACAGTTGTATGGTTTGCCTTCACATATTATACGATGGATGGCAACATTTTTACTGGACAGAACTCAACAAGTAAAAATAGGAAATGAATATCGCATCCTGGTCACCCCAATGGGGAAGGAACACTGTCTGGACCTAAATGTGTTCTAGTCTACATAAATGATTTAGAAACGCCTGTTCCGTTATATAAATATATAGATGACAGTACATTGTTCGAAGTATGCGACAGAAAGGGTGTATCTGTTATACAAGAATCGGTTGACGTTGCCGCTAAGTGGACAGAACAGATTGATATGAAAATTAATTTAGGAAAATCAAAAGAGATGATCATCTGTTTTGCACAAGACCGCAATTTTCGAAACACTATCCCGAATATAACGATCGATGGAAAAAATTTAGATCAAGTAGACCATGCCAAACTTCTAGGTGTTACAATTTCACAGGATCTGACATGGAATAAGCATGTCGAAAATATTGTGAAAAAGGCCGGGAAACGATTGTACATGTTGTATCAGTTAAAGCGAGTAGGAATTAGCCAGAATGATCTGGTCACTATATATGTCAGTGTTGTGAGACCTGTTTTAGAATATGCATGCCCCGTATGGCACACTAACTTGTCACAATATTTATCTGACAGTATTGAAATGATACAAAAAAGAGCATTAAAGTGTATTTTTCCTGCAACAAGTTACGCTGAGATACTCAGGTATGTTAAATTGGAGACCTTGAAAGCAAGACGGGACTGCCTTTGCCAAAAATATTTCAATAAGATTAAAGTTAGTACACACAGATTAAACTATCTGCTGACTGACAAAAGGCATACCAAATATGACATCAGACAGAGTAATGTGTACCCTTTGCCAATAACCCGAACAAACAGATACCGTAACTCTTTTATACCATGGGGATTACACAACTGCCAATAACGAATGAAGGGCAAAAGGATGGTATTTATACTGTATGACATTTCAGTGTATTAATACTGTATGACGTTCCAATGTATAGTTGTATTTTATTGTATACTGTGAATCCAACTCAGTTGAGTTGCTAATAAACTTGTGTTATTATTATTAAACAACTGCAAGAAATGACGTGCGCTAATACAATACATGCGGATGTAGCATAGTTCCATCACCGGCCATCCGCGACACCGGGATTACGATTAAATACGGACTAACCTTGTCGTTAATTGTATTTGCATATGTGCAGTTTGCGTACGAATTTTTCTATGCGATCTCAAAGATTATACTACGACTATTAACATCACGACTGGCCTACATCTCAACGCAGTGGTGTACGAACAGTTGTGCTCTAATTTTCGGCGGTTTGTTCGATGTCGTTTGCACGATTATGGCTAGTTTCGCCTCTCACTTCAGGTCCCTGATAATTTAGACACAACAACATTTGTTAAATTATTATTCACTATTAATAATAAGCATTATTATTGTTAAGCATGTCGCTCACAAATTAATCAAATAAAATGAAGCCACAACGGATAAAATAGTCAATACCAAGGCCTTCATTCAAGCCAATTGTCTAAAGTAAGTTTTAATCATCATTCCTGTTCTGAGTAAACACATTACCGTGTGACAGATGTCATGTCTTTGGAGTCTAGTGTGTCTTTGGTCGGCAGGTCACTTCGGCGGCGGCGTGCTGACGTATTTCCTCTTCCTGCGCTGGCTGTTGAAAGTCAACTTCTACCTGTTCATCATAATGATGTTGTTTGTGACGCTGCCATTTTTAATATGGAGTTCCAACGACCCGTCTACGCACTATAACAGCACCGCGCTACTGGGCGCCAACGGTTCCTATGAAGGATGCATTGACGTGATGCACCGAGGCAGCACCATCAACAATGACTCGGTCATCATCAGGGCAACCCTCGATATGCTCACCGGCTCCGTCAGTGGCTCTTGGCTTGCTAAAATACGGAATTACAAACACGCACACACACACACACACACACACACACACACACACACACACACACACACACACACACACACACACACACACACACACACACACACACACACACACACACACACACACACACACACACACACACACACACACACACAACACACACACACACACAAACACACATGCACACATGCAGGCACGCACACACATACGTGCACACGCGCATATGCACACGTGAACACACGGTTTTTTCGAGGCACTTTTTGCGCTGACTTGTATGTTTTGTTGTTTGTATACATTGTTGACTCTTGGCAGTGTCTGTTTGTAAGTATTGTTGTTCGCACAGGGTTGGCTAATAGCAATGTCTATATTTGTGTGTGTGTACTTTTGTATGTTCAGGGCTGGCTCGTGGCAATACCATTCTTCTACGGGGGTTTCAATAGGAATGATATACATATTCACGCTTTCGGAGGCGTCATTAAGTTCCACTACAACGTGCCGTTGATGTATTTCTTTGCGATCATCGGCTGTCTGGCAATGAGTCTGTTCAACATTGTTCACAAGTGGGTGCTGTATAATCCGTCATGCGTGTCTGATATTGTTACATGCGAACCGTTATTTTGTGTGGTTGATTAATCACTCGGCAGTATTTTAGTACAGATTTTGCCGAACGTTCTGCTCCAAATATAATGTTGGGATGAAAAGAGGGATAGATGTATCAATAGCACGTCATCATTATCATCATCATCATCATCATCATTAGTATTATAATTATTATTGTCATCATCATGATTATTATCATCATCTTTATCATGATTATTATCATCATCATTATCATCATTATCATTACCATCATCATCATCATAATTATTATTATCATCATCATCATTAACATCATCATCATTATCATTATTATTACCATCATCATCATCATCACCATCATCACAGGTTTTCTAAATTAATTTAATGGTGCCCTGTCCATTTGGGGTGGTCGCAAAGTGGCTCAAGCGGTGGTGTTGTTGCTTTTGTCTCCGGTCTTCTTAACTATAAATCAGCATGTAGATGATATACGACACAAACAACCGGACGTGAGAAGTCTGAAAATCAAATTATGAAATCAGCTAAGTAAACATTTGCACCTAAATAACAAAATAGGCATATCCGCCTTCTCAGTCACGGTCGACCCGGATGTAAACAGACACTTTTAGCTCATCAACCTCATCACATTTAACCCATTTAACTTAGCCTAGTAGACGCCATAAATCGGGCTTCAACTCTTACCGATATATCTCATAGTCGCGAAATATCTGCCACATACATACCCTCGTACTAACCAGGTTTTATCGACGCTGAGCTACATGATCGCGCTAGATCGGCTCGATTTAATGCTGTAAACCGTCTTATTCTGCATCGCCTTCATGTATGCTCTCTCTTGTAGTCATTCGAGTTTTACATATGTTTTAGCCGTTTGCTATTATTATGTTTTACTTGTTTTATATTTTAACACGACTTGATATCTTTTTATTGTAGTTTTTATTTACAATTTTACACCTTCCATTTAGGGAAAAATCGTCGCTGGTGACGTCATGATTACCACCAAGGCTGGATTGGTTGCTGAACAGTTACCAATACTGAGCAAAAAGAAGGGCAACAACGCAGTAGCCCCACTCACGAAGAATGGCATTATCCACAACGATAGCCAGACTAAAGGTGACATTCTTAATATGCAGTTCTCGTCAGCGTTCACCGACTGAGACACGAGCAATGCACCGGGCCTGGGAATTAGCCCATACAGTGACTTTCCATATATCTGAGTATCTGAAGCAGGAGTAAGACAATTACTGGAAGCAGTCAAACTCCCCAAAAGCCAAAACACCTGATGGGATCCCAGACAGGTTGCCTGCACTATTGCCAACGCTCACCTACCAGGCATCACTCAACCAAGGTACTGTACCAGTAGACTGGAAGCGCGCCTGGGTCATACGGGTATACAAGAAGGTAATAAGAACTACTGCTTCAGAATATAGACCCATATCCGCGAGTATCTCCTACAAGATATTTGAACACTCCATACACAGTAACTTAATGGACCATTTGGAATATCATAACATCCTATCTGACTACCAGCATGGGTTTCGCAAACGTAGGGCCTGTGAAATCCAACTCATCCATGCTGTCGAAGACCTAGCGAAATGTATCAACGAGGGTGGCCAAATCGACGCTGTGCTGTTGGATATCTCAAAGACGTTCAACAAAGTGTCCCACCGCCATCTGGCAAACAAACTTCATCACTACGAAGAGCCAAGGAATACGTTGTTCTGGAAATTGACTAGTGACCTCGGGCGTTCCACAGGGTTCACACCTTGGACCCATCCTCTTCCTTTGCTACGTAAATGACCTACCAGAAGAAGTGTCCTCTACTGTACGCCTATTTGCTGATGACTTTCCTGTACCGAAACATAAACTCATCAGACGGTGCAGATATAAATGTGGGAAAAGGACCTGCTGATGGGCCAGACAAGTGCGAAGTTATCCGAATTACCAACAGAAGGAAGAAGAATCAGCGACTACTCTATCCACAGGCAACAGTTGGAGTAGGTAAATGGAGCCAAGCACCCTGGTGTAACCATCGACAGGACATTACCATGGAGTAAACAGATCAACAACGTAACAAAAAGGCCGACAACATAAGGGCTTTCCTACAGCGGAACATCAGCAAATGCCCCCAAGCATTCAGAACATTATGCTATCAGACGTTAGTTAGACACATCGAGGAATATGCGTCGACAATATGGGATCCTTCCACAAAGGAGAACATCAAGTCTGTGGAGACTGTATAAGGACAAGCTTGTACAGCTGCTCGTTCCGCCCAGACGTTCACAAGATTTAACAAGAGTGCCACAAAGAGAATTAACTCTAGGTGGCAGGTGGACAAGGACGCCCTTTGGCTTATCGAGAGTCCGACCCTTTTATCTATGTGTATCCCGCCCTTCTGAGTTATATGTCGATTTTATTTTTAAACATATTCACGCTACTAGCACCCACACAATCAGCAAATAATATGTTCCATTCATTTACCGTCCTTTGTGAAAATGAAAACTTTCTTATATCTAATCTACCCTGCTCCTTTGCTAATGTAACTTCATGTCCTCTAGTCCTTCTATCTTTCTTAACTGAGAAAAAAATATTTCTATCAATATTTTCATAACCATTCATTATTTTAAACACTTCTATCTGATCTCCTCTCTATCTCCTGGTCTCTAGTATTGTTAAGCCGCATTTTTTAGGTGTATTTCGTAACTAAGATGCCTCAGTTTTGGTATCATTTTAGTTGGTCTCCTTTGCACTCTTTCTAGCATGTCTATGTCCTTCCTGCGATATGGCCTCCACGCTTGAATACTATATTCTAAATGAGGCCTAACTATTGTTTTGTACAGCGGTATTATTAGCTCTTTTTCCTTATTCGTTATGTTTCGCCTAATTAATCAAATGATTTGATTTCTCTTTGAAGCTGCAATTCCGCACTGCTCTGAAACCCTAATATCAGCACTAATGGTTAACCCTAAGTCCTTTTCTTTTGTAGTAGTACTTAGTACAGTACCCCCATTGTATATTCTACCTCTTCGTTCCCATGTCCTGCGTGGAGGCATTTACATTTCCCAAAATTGAACAGCATTTGCCACTTTTCAGACCATTTGATCAACTTGTCAAGATCATCTTGTAAATGTTGTCGATCTCATCACTTTTAATCCTTCTAAACACATTTGTATCATCCGCAAATTTCAACACCTTGCTTGTTATTTCATCATCCAAATCGTTTATATATATTAAGAATAATATAGGTCCAAGTACTGATCCTTGTGGTACCCCACTCAATACCGATTTCCAGTTTGAAACCTCCCCATCAACTACTACACGTTGTCTTCTGTCAATCAGCCATTTTTCTATCCAGTTTATTATACCATTTCCTATGCCATGGACCTTTAGTTTAAGCAGTAAGCTTTGATGTGGTACTTTGTCGAAAGCTTTTTGAAAATCTAAGTAGACGATATCTACTGGTGATCCCTCATCTACCCACTTAGTGATGTCTTCCAAAAAACATAACAAAAACCCATGTTGAGATAGGTTTATCAAGTTATGTTCAACAAGAAAATCCACCATGTGATCTTTAATTAGTCTTTCTAATAATTTGCAAATCACTGATGTTAAACTCACTGGTCTATAGTTCTCTGACTTGTTTCTCGAACCTTTTTTTAAATAACGGTATAATGTTTGCCTCTTTCCATTCTAAAGGAACCACTTCCTCTTCTAATGACATGTTGAAATCTGTTGCAAGCGGTACGCTAATTTGTTCTACAATTTCTACTAGTAGTTTGGGCGGAATCCCATCCACTCCAGGTGATTTATTTTCCTTTGTAGCCCTTATTTTCTTAGCTACCATTTCCGGGGTTACAATTAATTGTCCTAAATAGTCTGAATCTGCCCCCTTGAACTTAGCGTCCGGTACTGGCAGTGAACTAATATCTTCTCTGGTAAACACTGAACTAAAGTACTCATTCAGGTCTTCTGCCATTAAGAATCCCTCTGATATTATATTTCCAGCACTATCTTCTAGAGGACCGATCTTATATTGAACTTTCTGTTTGCTTCAAACATTCGCATAAAAACTCTTGCTGTCATGTTTTATATTACTAGCTAAATGTTGTTCATAGCTTCTCTTTGAATTTCTAAATTCAGCTGTAGCTTGGTTAAGTGCTTCTTTATAACTGTTGTTGTCTTCATCATTTCCACTACATCTATATGACTTCCACATCATTTGTTTATCCTTAATTTTTCTAATGGCTTCTTTCGATAAGTGTTTCTTTTTGGACCGTTTCCCTTGTTTTTTGAAGGGTACAAATTTATCGACAATGCACGTAATTTCACTCTTTAATATATTCCAGCATTCTGTTGCTGTCTTATTTTTCAGTGTGTTATTCTATGTTTGCTAAATATTTCCTCATGTCCTTATACCTTCCTTTGTGGAAATTTCTCTTATTCTGCTTTTTACTATTCCTTTCTGATTTTACTTTGATGGTAAAATGTATCTGTTTGTGATCACTACTCCCCGGTGGCTCACATATCTTGACATTGTCAACTAATTCATTCTGTGAGGACAAAACTATGTCTAACACATTCTCACCCCTGGTTGGTTCTAGCACATGTTGAGACAGTATCTTGAACTAAAACTAAAAATTTGTGGTCCTCATTCCCCATACTCTGTAGAGATTTCCATTGTATATGCCAGTGGTTAAAATCCCCCATAATAATATAGTCCCGTTTGCTTACTTCCCGCATAGCGTGTTGTATTTTTTTAATTCTCTTCTATGCTTATGTTTGGACTTCGATAAACTAACCCAACTGTTAACGTTCGGTTTCCTGTAACTATTTAGGCTTTTATGGTGAATGTATGTACAATCCAACTGAAAAGTTGCAAATAATAAATTTTTTCTTTTTTTTTCTTTCTTTTTTATGTTACACCAAACAGCTTCTTCGCAATCTGCTTCTCTTTCTAATTTTATTTCATAAGCCTGGATAGATTCTTAAATATACAAAATAACTCCACGTCCCTTTCTTCCTATTCTATCTTTCCTAAACATTACATATCCTGTCAGTCCCAATTCGGCATCTGATATATCGGTGGTGGTCCAGGAATCGGTTATACCTATTATGTGAAGGTCAATATCTTCTACCATACTATTTAGTTAATTTCTTTTGTTTACTATACTCCTTGCATTTAAGCAAACACATTTATATCCAGCTTCAGAAGAGTTTTCCAGACTGTTCTTTGCTGATTTATTTGTGCTGTCTTTATCTATGCCTCCAGTGTCAGGCTTTTCTGTGAGTCCCCCCTGCGAATCTAGTTTAAATAGATGCAACCTGTCCCACTGCCAACTGATCGCAGCAGGTCCTCTGAGAAAACTGCTGCCCCCTTTCCACTAAGATGGAGGCCATCTCTCATGTACATATCTTCCCTCGCAACAAAGTATCCCCATTCATCTCTGAATCCCACCCCCTCTTCTTCACACATCTGTTCAACTAGTTCGTTGATCGCCATCCTCTTGCAGTTTCTATACGTTGCCCCCCTTCCTCCCATTACTGGCAAAATTCCTGACTGAATAATCTGTTCAACTCTTGTCTTCTTTAGCTTCCTCACTAACTTTCTATACTTGTGTACTATCCCAGTTGTTCCCTCCCTGTCTGCATTATTTGTTCCTACATGTACCAGTATAGACCCTCCCTTGCCATGTCACAAGTGTCGACGCATACAATAACTCATTCTTTCCATGCACCATCAAATCATGGAACAAATGAACATAACAGCTAGCTAGCAAACAATCAATGGATTAATTTAGAAAGCCTCTCCTCTCCATACCTGCTTATCATAAATGACCTATGCTAACGACGCTAAAGACGAACCGAAAAATAGTGGCACATATTAAGTATTAGCTCTTACTGCTTTGACGTTTGTACATTCCCACGCTCCTAAACAAATTGGGATTAAATAAATTGATTCACGGAACTTCCTGCTAATAATTACCTAAGTGGAGTACTAACTAATTAAGTGGAGCGCAGTAGTGCAGCGGTAAGAGCTCCGGGCTCTCGACTAAGAGAACGCGGGTTCGAATCCTGTGCGGCGGTCTCGAACCTTGGGCAAGTTCGTTTACTCTATATTGCCTCAGTTCACTCAGACGTATGGATGAGTACCTGGCTATAGACAGTAGTGGATATTTGTGTACGAATAGTCTTGGCGCATTAATTGCAGCGTGGCTGAATGCGTCCAAGTGAAGTCGAAATGGATTTCGATTGAACAGGTCTGTTTAGGAGTAAAGTATAAAACGCTTTGAGCAATCCTGCGGACTGGATGCTGCGCTATATAGGAACTTGCCTGTTTTTTATGTTTATCTAACGGAGCAAACAACCGCTTTTATATTATAAGGACCTTTTCAATTTAGGTAAGTGCTATGCATGTACGTTCATGTAGAACACACGTGATCTATGATTAATAAGAAAGGTGTGTGTGGAATTAGGTATCGTTCACTCAATCAATCAGTCAATCAACCAATCAATCAATCACTCAACCAACCATCAAATCAATCAATCAGGCAATCAATTACGAATATTTGCGTAATGTCCTACATACTATCACAATTGTTCATATATGCTTTCACGTTCAAACATTTCCTGCGTACTATAATAAACATTATTTATCAACTATGCAAATTGAAATATTATCCTATCTCCACAATATGCAAATTAAAACAATAACTACAAAACGTGCAAATATTCTCAAAATTCTCTAACAAATTCGAATTAGAAACTATTTATCTCGTCGTGTGGGAGAACACGTAGACAAACTACGTTTGATGTATAGCTATTTACATGGAAATGTAGTTATTCAAATTAATGCAACTGTTTTCAATGTGCATACATATTCATTATGCTATATTGAATTTTTTGTAAATCAGTTAGTCAATTATTTTCGTCCGGCCTACCACGAATAGACAAAATGAAGTATGTGATCAAAGTAATCAGTTTCATATGCACGAAATAAAGGTAAGTATAATTAACTATAACTTAAGTAATGTAAATACGCTACATCTATATATTCATGTCTGCTTATGTTTTGTATACGTTACCTGTCAAATTAATATGTTTCAGTTTCAGAATAAAGTAATGCATGCATAGTGACGCCACTGCCGTTTCAATCATATTTTGTTTCAAAATAAACACAAATATTCATGCATAGTAAAAATTATATTGGTCAACATATATGCCGAAATATAATCACGCGATGTCCCGTGACTGTACAGGGTGGCCCAGGGTGTGCGGGAAAACATGTTTTACACGCGCAAGATCTACCGTCCCTTCTGCAACCAGGTGTTTGGAAGCTGGGACTTCACGATCACGGACGAAGACAGCAGCCAACTGCAACCGAAAAACATCTACAGAGAAATCCTGGTAACGTTGGTACAATTGAGGGTGTCCAGCATTATTATAATATTCCAATAGTCAATATTTTATTTGCAAGACCATTATTTAATATTTTTACTCTATTTTCAAACAAGCAGTCCTTCGTGTTCACTAGTTGGCGAACAGTATACTTTCAAACTATGTATTATATGTATTATAGATTTAAGAACATTATATAATTACCTGGAATAGACAACCTAACGTAATAGAACGAATGTTCCCGTCCAAGCAAATATACCCCGATATTTGATTCTACTAAAACGCTAGTTTTATTGTGAGTATTTTATTTTTATTATTATTATAATGACTATTACCATTATAAGTGTTGTTATGTCCTGGCCTCCACCAGCTGTCGCTGAAAGAGCAGCGCGAAGAGATACGATGTCGTAACCGGCCAACCTTAGAGACCTACATCATGTATTCCATTCGTCTCATCGTCAACGTCATCGTCATTCTCATCCTCGTCGGCTGCGGCGTCCTCCTTACCTTGGCTTTCTCCTGCAGCAACGACGTAGGTGGACCATAGACATAGTGGGCAATTCTAGGACAGGACAGGATTGTTGCCCGTCGTGATATCTGCAACAAAATATGTACTTTTGCTGCTGGTTATGAATGGACACTCCCGCCAAAACATAATTAATTATAGTATACTTCACAGAAAGGCAACATTGACCACCTTATGTTGATAGTGACGTGTTTTGATAGAGGGGATGTCTTGACACGCTAGGTCTTAATAGGCCCGTTCGTGTTGGACATAAGCGGTCAATACGCAAGGTGTCGGGTATCTAGATTAGTTCTTGAATATAGATACGGTTGTTGGGATGACACGTAGACACGGCAGTAGGGGGAACATGTAGACACGGCAATATGGGAGACACGTAGACACGGCAGTAGTGAAGACACGTAGACACGACAATAGGGGGAGACACGTAGACACGGCAATAGGGGAGACACGTAGACACGGCAATAGGGGAGACACGTAGACACGACAGTAGGGGAGACACGTAGACACGGCAGTAGAGGAGACACGTAGACACGGCAGTAGGGGAGACACGTAGACACGGCAATAGGGGAGACACGTAGACACGGCAGTAGGGGGGACACGTAGACACGGCAGTAGGGGAGACACGTAGAAACGGCAGGAGGGGAGACACGTAGACACGGCAGGAGGGGAGACACGTAGACACGGCAGGAGGGGAGATTTGTAAACACGGTAATGGGGAAGACAAGTAGACACGGCAGGAGGGGAGACACGTAGACACGGCAGTAGGGGAGACACGTAGACATGGCAGGAGGGGAGACACGTAGACACGGCAGGAGGGGAGACTTGTAGGCACGGTAATGGGGAAGACACGTAGCTACGCTACGTAATGAGAAAGACATAGATTCTTTAGTGAGGAAGAAAGGTAGACACGAATGTGGTGATGACACGTAGATATGGTAGTTGGGGAAACACGTAGATACGGTATTGGGGGAGACTGATTAGTGGTTTGTTTTGAATAGTTCACCACGTGGTTTTTCCGATGCATCAATTCAAATTTTGCACGGTTCGGTGAACCTGTTTAGTTTCGGAGAGCATAATGGCGTTCTCACATGATGTGAGATTCGGGGGCGGGGAATGCCACGTGTGATCCTCTTTTGCTGCCACCTCGTATGTTAACAACACATAAGTGTCTGGCTCACAACGTTAAATGTGGTCTATTTATTTGAATACCAGTAAAACTAAAATATAATATAATCATGCAATATGCCAAGAATAGTCACAACAGGAAAGAAAATGACACGTAGTAACAATGATCCACCGTTCCTTTTTGTTACAGGAAATAATCACTATCAGAAAAGGAAAGACATCGGAAGGATGGAGCCACAAAATATATAGCCTTGTGCTGTTGTATATGGGTTCCATATGCATGGGCCTTATCAATAAGATCATACCTCACGTGTTCCGTCATCTGTCCAAGTACGAACGATACAGAGCAGCGTTAGAAGTTAACGTCACGTTGGGCAGGTACTCATAAATTTGATGTATTGAACACTCTCAGTTATTGTCTTTTTATGCTTCGTCCGATCTGTAGCTACGCGTTTTCGTGAGGTATTTAATTTTGTCCAGTAGCAATTTTCAAAACTGACGCGAACATAACATTCTGACGTATGTTTCTTTGTCATATAAGAAGTGATGTTTCACGAGTATTAAACGAGTCGCACATTTTGTTAAACAATCCAGATTTATATTTACTTTATAGATTAGTGTAATAATGAACTATTTGCAAAAAGATAAATGAAGTGTTCCACAAATTAGTTTTAGTTTTCCATCTGTGCTCTGCCTAAAACACTGTCTGAGAATTAGGTAGTGACGTCACACGGTGGATTCCCTCACCGCGCCATTTTATTTTATATTATAAACAGCGACAGCGGTTTTCGCGTTTACACATTTCCACTTTATAAATTAGTTATTTTCAGTGATAAGCTATCTTACTGCCCGACGCTTTTAACAAAGCGTTAGTATAATCGAGTAGTATTTCTCCAAATACACCACATAGATACAAAACAATACATCGAGAAGCATTTCACGGAAATATAAAATATGGCGTGTATTGATAGCATTGTATGTTGTTTAGGATAGTATTTCTTCGCCTTGGATCGCTCCTTGTCTTGCTGCGAACCTTAATGAGCGAGGTCGGCTGCGACCCCAGGTGTGCAGACTACAATAGACAGGATTCAAAATGTCGCACAATACGGGTGAGTGAGTTAGTAAGTGACTTGTTAGTGATATAGTGAGTATAATTGTGACAGGGTGAGTGAGTGAGTGGGTGAGTGGGTGAGTGAGTGGGTGAGTGGGTGAGTGAGTGGGTGAGTGGGTGAGTGGGTGAGTGGGTGAGTGGGTGAGTGGGTGAGTGGGTGAGTGGGTGAGTGGGTGAGT
>OZ023210.1:61288775-61316392 GCA_963995525.1 Escarpia spicata
CACACGCACAATCATACACACACTCACACCATACTACAAAAAAAACACGCAAAACACATACACATAAGCACACACGCACATACGGAAGCACGCACATACACACAACTTTCAAACACTCACACACACGCAATCACACACTGCCATTCTCTCTCTCTCTCTCTCTCTCTCTCTCCTCTCTCTCTCTCTCTCTCTCTCTCTCCTCTCTCTCTCTCTCTCTCTCTCTCTCTCTCTCTCTCTCTCTCTCTCTCTCTCTCTCTCTCTCTCTCTCTCTCTCTCTCTCTCTCTCTCTCTTCTCTCTCTCTCTCTCTCTCTCTCTCTCTCTCTCTCTCTCTCTCTCTCTCTCTCTCTCTCTCTCTCTCTCTCTCTCTCTCTCTCTCTCTCTCTCTCTCTCTCTCTCTCTCTCTCTCTCTCTCTCTCTCTCTCTCTCTCTCTCTCCTCTCTCTCTCTCTCTCTCTCTCTCTCTCTCTCTCTCTCTCTCTCTCTCTCTCTCTCTCTCTCTCTCTCTCTCTCTCTCTCTCTCTCTCTCTCTCTCTCTCTCTCTCTCTCTCTCTCTCTCTCTCTCCCTCTCTCTCTCTCTGTCGATCTCTCTCCTCTCTGTCTCTCTTTCGCTTTCGCTTTAGCTGTCTCTCCTCTCTCTCACTCTCTCTCTCTCTCTCTCTCTCTCTCTCTCTCTCTCTCTCTCTCTCTCTCTCTCTCTCTCTCTTCTCTCTCTCTCTCTCTCTCTCTCTCTCTCTCTCTCTCTCTGTCTCTCTCTCTCTCTCTCTCTCTCTCTCTCTCTCTCTCTCTCTTTGTCACAGTTTGTCTGGCTGTCTATTTAGTTGTCTATCTGTCGATATGTCTATCTGCCTATCTGTATATATATATATATATATATATATATATACATATATCTATGTATCTATCTATCTACTCATTTATCTATATATCTATCTAATCTATCTATATATGTATATGTCTATCTGTATATCTATCTACCTATCTATCTATCTAGATATATATATATATATAGATGGATAGATAGATAGACAGTTAGATATATATATATATATATAGATATATAGAAAGATAAATATACAAATAGCCAGATAGACAGATAGGCAGATATATAGATAGATAGATAAATGTACAGAAAGATAGATACATAGACATATGTATATATATATATATATATATATATATATACATATATATATATATATATATCTAAAACTCAATTTTTTCTCTCAACGAATCCTATTATGATCGTTGTATTTCATGTTAGAATGTTGTTGCCATTCGGTACGTTTTCACAGTGTTGGGAAACGTTTGTCGCTCAGGAATTCTTTCGTCTCGTTATGATGGAATTACTCTCACAAATCATTGTCATCTTCCTAATTGAGTTTCCAAGGCGGTAAGTGCGACGTGGTGTTTTATGTAATAGTGGGGCGACATAGCAAAACAATTGTGCATTTTGTAATAAAAGTATCAACTTTGGTACATATGTAGACTGAGACATAACAAACAAATATATGTATTGAGCCATAGCAATTTTTTCCCTGGCGGCAATGGCGGCCAATTTACAAAATGTCAGAGAAACAATTTAATCGGTGTTCAGAAATGCCAGACGCCAGAGGAACTAGATAACCAGAAGTGAGGGATTTTAATAATGATACACTTTAAAGCACTGTTTGGGAATTTTAATATATTTATAATGCACATAATTATTCAGTAATCCTAATGGTATGACCAATTCGTGTAATTTTATGAATTTATTTTTTACAATTATGTTTTAATAATCATTAATGACCATGGCAATATGTCGACAACATAACACGCACGCGGAGTTTCCAGTTCGCGGCAGTATTCACGGTCCGTATAACTACTATAAGGCATGCTCATGAATATTCGGTACCGTCCGTCAGACTTTGGTTAGCTCTACTGAGTTTATGGGGCAAGAATAACATAAGCTGCTGTTTGTGTCACGGTTTCAGCAAAGAAAAGAAATAAAAGGGAAAAGGACACTCTATGGAATAAACGGAGAAAGAATGATGTGGCAGTCCATGACAGAAGGATTGGTTTAGAAGTGTGCTTCTCTGAGCATGTGTGCATACTTGTGCTCGGGCAGCAGGTAGACCGCCGTCTTGACATGCTCTCCAGAGCTGCCTTCGTTCGCAGGATCAGACGCACATTGTTCGTCTTTCCGAAGAGTTTCTTTTATTCCTTGTCAATGTCCGAGCATGTACTGGTTCTGTAATACAGCAGGATAACGAACCTCGGTGGTATGGATTACATCTTCCAGTATATCACTTGGTGCAGGCGACGGCTTCAGCAGTGCATCTGTGAGTGCTGAACATATGGTCCAGATTACCCAGGCAGTCTTCTTACCATACCTTGCGAGACTGGAGACAGTATCACATCCAGTGAAAACGTGGAACATTAGCAATGCCTTCTCTAGTCCCAGACCATCTGCTAGTTTAGTTCGTGGGCTGCCAGGTATCAGAAACAATTGTCAGTTCCGAATGATAACCTCAGTTTCACCGCTGAAACGGCCAACATGTCAACGTGGACGTTCGTGTGCATGTCCTCCGTGTGAAACCTGACAAGGAGAGATTCTGACAGAAACACAAACAGTTATGTCTTGTTGCTGTCCAATGGAAGGAAGTTCTTCCAGTTTCCCGGTATGGCTGTTGCGGCCACCACACGTCTTCGCACTGTTTCGACGCTTAGCTCTAGCACTGCCTTTCAGTGGATCATCACAGGGTGACGCAGTTCGAAGCCTTGTGGACAGGCATGGATTGATGATTTGTTGGGCATACTCATCAGACAGTCTCAACTGCAGCAGCATCTACCATTTTCGTTGTTTCAAGGACAAAACCAGGTCCATAGATCCATACTCTCTTCCACAAAAGTTTGCCAAGCTCTTCTATCAGGCTGACAAGAGAACGGACTTCTTTAGTGAACGCTGTCTGCACACTTAATATGTGGTCGTGATGTATACTCGTCTTCCCCACTAGTCATCCCCAACTTGGACCTCTTCTGTGACCTTGGTAACTTTTGGTCCGGCAACCGTCCAACCCCACAGGGAACTGACGTGGTCTGCCAACAGCTTCGCCATCTCCTTTGAAGCAGGAGTTCTGTTGTTCGTATGCTTGGTCAATCGGGATTGTAGAGAACACCGTCTTCATCTTCTGTATGCCTGCTCTGAATTTCATGGTTATATATAGGTGCTTTGTTGAGGGTTCAGCCACGTACCTCATGTGAACAGGGACATAGTTAGTGTGATCTAAGCCATGGAACCAGGGGATTAATTCCGTTAGGGCGTCAAGGTACGTATTGAATTATGCCTGCCACAGAGAACGCACGAAGACCAGTACCAACACTTCTTGTTCCAGCACGGTTGCCCAATTTATAAATTTGGGGATGTTTTGCCTATGGTGGCACCAGCTTATTTTGTAGTTCTCACCTTCTGCCTTGATAGAACGCTTTTCTGTTCTATTCAATGTAACATTGTTGTATTTGAACATACATGTATGGTGAAACTGAACATTGTTCGCAACCATGATCGCTTCAATACCATGGCCGTCGTTGAGTCTCTCCAACGTGTTCCTAAAAGTTCAAGTTCTTGGAATTTCATCAAATTAGCAGCGAGCGAACTGTACCCGCTCAACATGTGTTTTCATTTAGATAGCGAAGGACACATCACTGCCTCTACCTTGTCGTTTTGATATGATACAATGATACACAGCTTCCAGTTAGTGTGAGAAGGATGCGGGAACGTTACCAATTTAAAGCTCTTGAACGTGACCGTATTACCACAACGCTTATTACCACTACCACTACTACCAACACTACCACTACCACTACTACCAACACTACCACTACCACTACTACCAACACTACCACTACCACTACTACCAACACTACCACTACCACTACTACCAACACTACCACTACCACTACTGGGTTACTACCAGGTGCCAAGCTAGTTATTTGTATCTACATCCACTTACAAACGGAACCTCGCTGCGTTACGTGCCAAAGTAGACTAATTATTCCAATTATCTCGTTTTGTTTTGCACACAATCAAATAAGTAGCTATTCCTAAGCACTGTTTAACTTTTATAAGCGAATTAACCTCCACTGTCAACCCGCTCTCCTCCCCAGTAGAGAAGGTATGTAAAATAACAGTGACCGCAGGTGGCCATTTTGCAAAATGGCTGCTACAGCCATCACAGGCCAAACCTGCGATAGCTCAATATTCAAATCTGTTTATAATATACGTGTCTATATGTTTGCAAAATGTTCATGCTTTTATCACAGAATGCACAATTGTTCTAGATATATTGGCTACGCCGCATCACTTTGATTGCCACATGCTATTACAAAGGTCATTTCTCCAGAGACACCCACCTGGTTAACGTTCGCTCTACTATTGGCCTGTAGTTCCATGGGTGGGTATAGATTAGTGATTTCATAAGCCATAAAGTTTCCGGGAACAAAGCCACTTCCTGAATGGAAATGTGTAAATCATTCAAGTAGCAATAGCTGGACACTACAAAGTACAAAAAGGAGATCTCGTACTCGTAACAAAGTTACCAAAAAGTATAGTGTCTCGTAAATGTTCTAATTCTCACTTACCGCTGTAGGGGCACTAACATTTTGAACATTCAATAATGGTTGCCCATATTATATTTGTCCTTGTTTAAAATCAGATGTATACGTAAATATAGTTTAACACATCTATTGTTAATGCATATGTGTAGACCGGTATATGGGTGTCTACCTGGATTAAATAAAAATAAAATATTCGTATTAAATAGAAGACGATAACATATCGGTCCGTCTATATACCGTCTTCTCCTTTTTCGTTTTGAAATTGGCGAACGAAAAACGAATACAATCTACTATTCGCGATATTTCTAATACATGTTAGAAAAACGAAATAACGATAAAACCAACCGTTTTTTGTTTTCATTGCATCAGAACGAAAAACGAAATACGACTGCAGCGCCACTCGTTTTTCGTTTTCGCATTTAGGAAGCTTCGGCTGCCTTACCGCTTCGGCTAGGCGGCAAAAGTTGGTGGGACAATTCGGTCGCACTGGCTGCATTTTGAAAACAAATTCGCTTAAATTGCATCGTCGCCAAAATTGCATCGTTACCGACGCGACCGAATATTGGTCGTTTCGGTGCGGTTGGTTTTTTAAGTTTCGGCTATTAAATTAATTATACTCAAATTTCCGTGGTAATTTTTTTTTATTATTAGGTTTATCAGAAACACACAACATAAAACTAGTATTTGAGATCGTACTATTATGTGAAAGTGCTTGAAAATCTAAATAATAATAAAGCATAGTTGAATGCAAATATTAGTATTTTGGAAAATATATTTTGGAAGTAAACGTTGCATTTTGAGATCGCCCATATTTTAAATAAAACAATTCAGTAAATCACCATGCCCCACACAATATATATATATATATATATATGGAGATGAGGAAAGTGATGCATAGTGTATATACAAATATGTATATATATATATATATATACACTATGCATCACTTTCCTCATCTCCATATAGTCTTCTTCACGTACTATGCAATTTAAGATAAAACGGCGTCAAAGATTAACAATATATCCGCATGCCATATTCCGCTGAAAATACGTGACCACCAGTAATTTTGGCGAAAACGCAATTTATCAAATACATATCAAATGCCATCTGATATATATGGCAGCAAATAAGTTATTATACAATGCAACTTTAAATTCACAAAATCTTACTCTAGTGCAATATATAATCAGTACCTCATTTCAATTTGGATAGTATAGTTTAAATAGTCATGTGCAATGTCGAAAGTAATAGATTTCCCAAAATGTTTAGCGTTTTCTGTACAAATATCAGCTTCGTTTTCAAAAAATCACGCCACTAGCGTCTAACTATAATTCAGATGTGTGTGTGTGTGTGTGTGTGTGTGTGTGTGTGTGTGTGTGTGTGTGTGTGTGTGTGTGTGTGTGTGTGTGTGTGTGTGTGTGTGTGTGTGTGTGTGTGTGTTCCTTGTCTAACTTGGCGGGAACATTGGCGGATGTAGATCACGGTTGAATTGTGGCGCAGAAAAAGCGAAAAAAAACAAGTGGAAATATTGATAAATAAGTATTATTCTTACCTTGCTATTATTCATAAAGTAATACTAGACATATTGAGTAACAGTGGTGCTTAAAGTTAGTTAATCAAAGTATTTTAGAACACTTTAGTCTAGTGAGTGATAGAAGGGTAACTTAGCATTCGACAAGTTCCAGGTATCAAATCAAATATATTGTAAGTTGACTTAACAAACCTGATTACGTGGTAGAATATACAGGAGATAAAGTAACAACCATAAAACTACGTACATAAGATAATATCTGTGTAAGCCAATACCTGCTAGATACTTTTATTAGGTAGCATTGTTGTTAAAAATTAAGCAAGGGCGATAGTCGGGCGATCTCCAGATTGTTTATGTAGCTAGTGTCCCACGTTTTCGCTAGGGCGCGGCAGTACCTAAAAAAATAAAGCAGTCTAACGTAACGTAATTGATTGTATTTAAATTAGGTCACTACCGGTAATTTTAACGTTCGTGATAGGACAGATAGCCAGGTGTGTAATTAAAATATGTAACATAAAGTGTGCTATAGTACACTGGAAACAGTCTTGATAAAGAGTAAGTTAGTTAAGTTATTAAATAAATTCTGATAGTAATATGGCGCCTTGCAAGCGGCAAGTCAAGGCAAAACGACAATTGGTGTGTGATCACAGCCACAGCTGGGTGGATTTTGCATTGTCCGGCTGTGGGAAGTCATGGGCAGAAACAAGGGAGGAGGGATTCACCTTTCAGTGCATGGGGTTTTGGAAGGTGGAGTGTCTGCAAAAGGAGATAGTTAGGTTGACAGATATTGTGAAAGGGATGGAGATGAGAATTAGCAAGGAGACAGGTGGAATGGAGAGAGACGACAGGGAGAGAGGTGGGAATACTGCAAGTCTGAAGGAGAATAGCAGTGGCAAGAAGACTGAGGAAAGGAGATTGAAAGGAGGGAAGGTGATTGGAGGGGAAGAAATTTGAAAATTAGAAGTCGATAAAAGGGACGCTGACGGAAGGAAAGATGACAAGAAATAAAGCGACAGGAAAGAACAGATCGGAAGAGAATGTGACAGGAGAGAAAAGAGCAGGAGAAAAGATAACAACCAGACAGGCAGACTGAAGAAGAACTACTCTGATGCAGTGATTTAGGGGGTATTGAGGAAAGAGAGGGTGTTTATGGGCGGCTCCATTATGAGAAAGACGGATAAGACACTAAGCGGGGGGAGGACGTCGTTGTTTGTCTACCGGAGGCTAGGATAGAACGTGACTGGAAGGGTAGAGAAGGTATTGGGGCATGGCAAAGTAGTACACGTAGGAACAAATAATGCAGACAGGGAGGTTAACAACTGGGATAGTACAGAAGTATAGACAGTTAGTGAGGAAACTAAAGAAGACAAGACTTTAATAGATTATTCTATCAGGAATTTTGACAGTAATGGGAGGAAGGGGGGGGGGGCAACGTATGGAAACTGCAAGAGGATGGCGATCAACGCACAAGTTGAGCAGATGTATGAGTAAGAGGGGGTGGGATTCACAGATTTATGGGAATATTTTGTTGGGAGTGAAGATATTTACGTGAGAAATGGCCTACATCTTAGTGGAAAGGGGACAGCAGTTTTCTAGGAGAACCTGCTGAGATCTGTTGACAGTGGAACAGGTTGCATCTATTTAAACTATATTCGCAGGGGGGACTCACAGAAAAGCCTGAAACTGGAGGCATACATAAAGACAACACAAATAAATAAGCAAAACACAGTCTGGAAAACTCTTATGAAGCTGGATATAAATGTGTTTGCTTAAATGCAAGGAGTATAGTAAACAAAAGAAATTAACTAAATATTATGGTAGAAGATATTGACCCTCTCATAATAGGTATAACCGAATCCTGGACCATCACCGATATATCAGATGCCGAATTTGGACTGACAGGATATTAATGTTTAGGAAAGATAGAATAGGAAGAAAAGGAGGTGGAGTTATTTTATATATTAAAGAATCTATCCAGGCTGATGAAATAAAATTAGGAAGAGAAACAGATTGCGAAGAAGCTGTTTGGTGTAACCTAGTTACAGGAAACTCAATGATAACAGTTGGGTTAGCTTATCGAAGTCCAAACATAAGCGTAGAAGAGAATGAAAAAATACAAAACGCTATAAGGGAAGTAAGCAAACGGGACTGTATTAACCACGGGCATATACAATGGAAATCTCTACAGAGTATGGGGAGTGAGGACCTCACGTTTTTAGTTTTAGTACAAGTTACTTTCCTTTCTCAACATGTGCTAGAACCAACCAGAAGTGAGAATGTGTTAGACATAGTTTTGTCCTCATAGAATGAAATCGTTGACAATGTCAAGATATGTGAGCCACCGGGGAGCAGTGATCACAACCAGATACATTTTACCATCAAAAATAAAATCAGAAAGGAATAGTAAAAAGCAGCAGAGGAGAAATTTCCACAAAGGATATAAGGAAATGAGGTAATATCTAGCAAAGATAGACTGGAATAACACATTGAAAAATAAGACAGCAACAGAATGCTGGAATATCTTCAAGTTAAAGAGTGAAGTTAAGTGTATAGTCGATAAATTTGTACCTTTCAAAAAACAAGGGAAACGATCCAAAAAGAAACATTTGTCGAAAGAAGCCATTAGAAAAATGTAGTATAAACAAATGATGTGGAAGTCATATAGATGTACTGGACATGATGAACTTCAAAGAGAAGCTATGAACAAAAATTTTCTAGTAACATAAAACATGACAGCAAGGTATTTTTATGTTGCAGTGTCTAATTAAGTACGATAACTATTGTTCATTATTTTTAATGAACGTGAATGCACACTATCAACTCTATTTACTTATTTGATCATACTTACTAATGTATGTGTCCTTTTGGAATTTTATTTAGATTTTCAAACACCACATAATAGTACTATCTCAACTACTGGTTTTACATTATGTATTATTATGTATTTCTGCTAAACATAATAGCTATTAAAGTAGTTTACCACGGAAATTTAAATATAATTAATTTAGTAGTCGAAACCTTTCATAAAATAACGGCGCTGAAACGACCAATATTCGTCCGTACTTGTCGCGTCGGTAACTTAACCACTTCGTCGGCGATGCAATTTCAGCGAATTTGTTTTCAAAACGCCGCCAGTGCGACCGAATTGTCCCGCCGAAGCCACCAACTTTTGCCGCCTAGACGAAGCGGTAAGGCAGCCGAAGCTTCCTAAGTGCAGAAACGAACAACGAGTAGCGTTGCAGTCGTATTTCGTTGTTTCGTTCTGATGCAGTAAAAACGAAAAACGGTTTCTTTTATCGTTATTTCGTTTTTCTAACATGTATTATAAATACCGGGAATAATATATTGTATTCGTTTTTTGTACTTCAAATGTGAAAACAAAAAACAACATTGTTTGCGTTTTTCGTTTTTTGTTTGCCAATTTCAAAACGAAAAAGGCCAAGACGGTATATACACGGATCCTTATCACCCACACGACCACTTTTGACAAGTTGACTCTTCACACCCAGGACACCTCAGATGTCGGACCGATTAGACGCCTCCGACATTTCCAAGATCGGTTGCTAGTGAGATGTTCGGATACGTTCCGATGAAAAATATTATCATGTAAACAACGCAAGTGCTATAATATTTTGACACACACTCATCCGCACACACGCACGCACCCATCCACACGCAGGCACACACAAATCAGATCAAATAATGACATTTATAATGTGCCGTTCCCAAAATCATTGCTCACGGTGCCGTACAAAATATTCTGAAAAAGCAGACAAGTCTTAAGATTAAATTTGAAAAAAGCATTCGACATTGTTGTTGATGTGAAATGCCGCGGCAGCAAGTTACACAGTGTTGGAGCTGCCGCGCGAAATGACCGGTCGCCCCAATGACGCCTTACACTTGGAACACATAGTTGATTGGCTGGCCTCGGTCTACGCAATTACACAATGTGTGATGTAGAGTGGTGCATGGCCAGTCAGAGCTCGGCGCGTCAGTAGAAGGATCTCAAACTCTGCTCGCGTTGCCATCGGTAGCCAGTGCAGCATGACCAGTAGCGGTGTGATGTGACACAAATTTCTTGCCGCAATCGACAAGGCGGGCCGCCCAGTTCAGCCCTCTCTGTTGTTTGTTTCTGAAGCAAGCGTTGGAGCAATGCATTGCCTAAGTCAAGTCTACTGGTGGCAAACACATGCATGGCTTGCACCATCGCCTCCATTGTTAGATACCATCTGGTTCATGCGATGTGGCGTAGGTAAAAACAATTGCAGATCTGCACACAACAGTCACGTGTGTCTCCGTCCTCATCTCAGCATCAAAATGCACACCAAGACTACGTACATCACGAGTCACAGCGACCAAACAATCAACAAAGCGTATTGTGTGTAGCTCGATTTTCGTACGCTGTTGGGCAGAACCGAACACGATTATTTATGTTTTGAGTCATTCAGCTTTAAGAAGGTTGCGGTCACCCACATTCTGGTTTTCGCTACACATTCTTCGACATGCACGAGAGCCGCAGCGATGACCGCTTGGCGAGGTTTCAATGGGATGTAGATTTGAGTGTCGTCCGCATAGAAACTACACATAAAATTTTTCTTACGTATGATCTTTGCAACTGGGACACAAACATGGAGAACTGCTGAGGACCGAGCACGGGACCAAGTGGATGTTGGACCACTCGGATAGAGTCTGGGCTATTTCACTTCATGGTCGACGATGTCAAATGCAACCAATAAATCAAGAAGAACCAAGCTGACAACAGTGTTATTGTCGATTGGGTGCAGGATGTCATTCTGCGCACATACACGTGTCGTCTCAATGATGTGGCATATAAAACACACACAAACACACACACTCACACACACGCGCGCACGCACACACGCACACAAACACGCACGTACGTGCATTAAGAAATGCGTTAATCTACTGTCATAAATAGAGTCAGAGTGTGTTCGTAGTATAGGTTAAACCATGTTATTCTATCTAGATTTGTGGTGACCTCGTTCCCAAATCGGTTGACGCGGTTCATTGGTCTCCAGGAATTTGACATACCGAAAAATGTACTTGATCTGATATACTCTCAAACCTTATTCTGGTGGGTACATTTTAATATTTATTATACGTAATCCTTGTCGATGGCCACAGACACAAGGCCACTTTGCGTCATCACTAAAACAAATAAATCAAACAAACGTGACTTGACAATAACAGCATTTGTAAACAGACAGAGAAGGAAATGTCACACACATGTATTATGAACAAATGAAACATACGTATTATTAGCACAAAAGGAGCAATGCCTACTTTTGGAACAGCGACTAAGAGACCTATTCCTGTCCGAAACTTGTCTCCGTCCCTCACACCGGCTTCACCAAAAACAGCGAGTTGTTCTAACTGATTTTTTTGAATATTAGGTGATCCATGTAATAGGTTTTATTCCGTTGTCTATTTATCAATGCACTTATATATTTGAAGTATCATCCAAGCATTCCACTATAACATGCAACACACTGTTCAGGCCGACGGATTTATATCTCAACCGTCCCCCATCAAAGATGGCGTGAAGCAGGGATGTAGTCTGGCCCCGATTCTGTTTGGAATGTATTTCTCCGTTCTACTAAATGAAGCTATGCGAAATGCTAATGTTGCTAAGTCTGGAGAAGGTACGAGGACCTGACTTAATGCCAATATCTATTCAACCTCATGCTTGACGGCCAAGACAAAAACAACAGCACCTTATGTTTGTGAAGTTAACATGTCGTTGTATGGTGCAGAAACATGGACAACATACCGCAAACAAGAATGAAAACTGAACAGATTTTATGGTCGTTTATGTGTGCGATCTTTGGTGTAAAATGGCAAAATTATTATTTTTGAGATCCTCGAAGTCGGTGTCACAATCACGCAAATTAACCAATCACAGGGGTCAAAATATCCATTGGTTGGTTGATTTTCGTGATTATGACGTCAAGCCGACTTCAAAAATTTTAGTTTCTTTGGCGTCTAAAAGTGGGTGTAGTCTATAGCAGGATAGCAAGCACTGACGACGTACGCATGTCTGAAACACGTGCAACTGTTTCGATGATCTGGCGTCGTGCAGCAGTGTCTAAAACACCGAAAACGACAATATTGTAGGTGCGTTTGTATGTCCTTTAGGACTGATTATCGGGACACTTTTTTGCATTACAGGGCGAAAGAAAATGGAAGCTATGAAATGACACCAAGATCGCCGAGTCATAAGGGTGCTATCGAGTTTGAACTGAGTGTTTTGGACGTGTTTTGCGTTGTACATTTTTGCTCGCTTAACAAAAAAGTAAAGTTGTAAGGGAAATTATTGAATAGAGCAGTTTATGTTTCTTTGCAAAGTGTACACGTTTTGTGAGAATAACCATTATTGTCACAGTGTACGCGTCGAATAGTACGCATTAAACCCATGTATGACATATATTATCCGTATGGAGAGCTTCCTTGGTGGGCAAACAAATTATATATATAGCATAAATCTGAGCTATTGGAGAAATGACACTGTTCACTCTTTGTTTTAGGTTGGGTGCCGTATTTAACCCAATGATGACCGTCATTGCAATAGTGAGAATATTCATTCTGTTTCATTTGCAGAAGGTAATTCTATTAGTAATGTGATGGCTGAAGTACTCTCAATATCAGGTTAACAACTTACATGTGGCAGGTTCATACATACTTCCTTACATCAATATGTCCATACATCCATACAACCATCCATCGATACATTCATACATACATACGTACGTACATACGTACATACACACATACATACATACTACACGCACTTGCAAGCGCACGCATGCATACACACAAATTATATAATAATAATAATTTGAATTCAAAATACAACAGTTTAAAAAGACGCGACTAGTCGGTGGTTAAAATAATATATAAGCATTGATAACAGCAGTGCTAAAAAAGGTTAGCAGGGATAGGGCCAGACAACGTGAACTATAAAGTTGAAGAGGTGGAGCGTTCACCAGGACTGAAACCAATCAATTATAATGGTTATGTCCCGTGTAAGATAGGCCTGTCAGAGGAACCAACGGCATTTCGATGTCGAAAGGTTAACATACAGGTGTTTGAGATTACGTTTACTTGGATTGTGTGCATAGTGTTTAAATATGGTATGTTGCATGCAAATAAAAGTATGTAACCTAATACCTATAGTAGCAGGTAACGATAAAATAATATGTTCAGCTTACAGTATTATCGAATCATACCCCGCCTACGAGATCACACCGGGTATCGGAATCCAACTTCTTCCTTTTCCACCATCCTCCTGGGTGCCTATTTCATGAGCATGATCCCAATCATCTATGTGATTACCAAGTGAGTATGTTTTTCTGCTAACAAAATAAGGCCTAAGAATATGGAGCGATGATAGGATTATAATAAAAGTGTTAGTAATATATGTGTGAATAATTGGACCACATAAATAAACAATCTTTGTTTTGCAGCATAAGCCCTATATGTACCTTTCATTTACGCTACAACTGCTGGGATGAACGACTGATCAGTTGATTCAATATTATAAATGTCTTACATGGAATTATTGATATTAAATGATCCACTATTGTAGTTATGCTATAGGTGGATGGTTCACTTAATAACTATTACCTTTTATCAGTCTCTCTCTCTCTCTCTCTCTCTCTCTCTCTCTCTCTCTCTCTCTCTCTCTCTCTCTCTCTCTCTCTCTCTCTCTCTCTCTCTCTCTCTCTCTCTCTCTCTCTCTCTCTCTCTCTCTCTCTCTCTCTCTCTCTCTCTCTCTCTCTCTCTCTCTCTCTCTCTCTCTCTCTCTCTCTCTCTCTCTCTCTCTCTCCTCTCTCTCTCTCTCTCTCTCTCTCTCTCTCTCTCTCTCTCTCTCTCTCTCTCTCTCTCTCTCTCTCTCTCTCTCTCTCTCTCTCTCTCTCTCTCTCTCTCTCTCTCTCTCTCTCTCTCTCTCTCTCTCTCTCTACATATATATATGTGTGTGTGTGTGTGTGCGGGCGTGCGCGTGCGTGCGTGCGTGGGTGGGTCCTGACATATATTCATGACATGGTCTTCGCTTGCAGTATGAACCCGTCCAAGACGTGTGGTCCGTTTGGCGAATACACGTTCATGTACTTGGCGATGAACAGAACGATTGAGAAGTCGTCGGCCAAATGGGTGCACCTAATCGCCAATATGGCGACATCAGCCACATTCTTAGTTCCCGCGCTCATATTTCTCACGTTCGTGTTTCCGTCTTTCAATAAGCGTTCATTTGTGTACATAATACAACCTTACTACACCCAGGGGTTTTCTTCTTCTTCACACAGTTGTTTCTTTGATCGGATACACACTATACAATACAAACTGTATAATTACTGCAGAATTCTATGTGAAATTCATCAGAGTAAACATCTTGGTTTAATTCGTAATTTTTTCTACATTAGATTTGAATTATTCTTGTTTATTTTGTAAAGTGAAATGAACGGTGTAGTTATCTTTACTTCCCTCCTGGTTTTGTTAATGCTGTAACGTTAATTCGAATGTAATGTCTTAATTTTTTTATATGTGAATAAGTATGATTACATTATATTAGAGCAATAGAGGGTCATTGGTTTCTCTTGAGATTGGCACCGTTGGTTTCAGAGCTATGTCCTACTACCTCCACTACACAACGTGGACACTAAGGACAATCATATGCTTGCTACGAGAACAACTAGTAGTGGTATGTTGCTATCATCTTCGTCGTCGTCATCATCATCATCGTCTTCGTTGTTGTCGTCAAATACCTCATCATCATCAACATATTCATCAACAGCAGCAATGAAGACGACGACAACATCAACAGCAGCAACGTTTTCATTTAAGCAATAACTGTTATTGCCGTAAACCTAACAAGTAACATATCGTCAGCATAACAAATAGCTCATCGTCAGCATAACACGTAACACATCGGCATCATAACAAGTAACGTATCGTCAGCATAAAAAGCAACACATCGTCAGCATAACACAAAATTTATGAATTAGGTGTGTTGTAAGTATTATGTATTTCTAAAAACGTTCTGCTATGAAATATACTGGCAATAGTTGCATATGCTGTTACAGCTGTCGATAAATATAAAAGTTTCTAATATAATTATCATCAGCCTTTCCCTTTAGTTTGCCTTCCTATTTTGTTTATCCGATTTAACTTAATAAATCAATAGAACTACACGACCCCTTCTATCTGTTGTCAATGCCAGATGACGTAAAATAGCCCACACAGGGAAGTAGACAAACCTGCCGAAGACTCACACAGCAAATACAGGCGCTGCATAAGCCGCTGCTAAAACACTTCCTGTGATAATAGATTAAGTGCATCGAGTGTATTCCAAGCAGGCACGTTGTTTATTTGTGGGAATGTATTTCTGCAAACTGTTGTTCGATGTGTTTACTGTTTATAACTGCATTGTGAGTTGCTTTCTAAAGAATTTTTTCTCGAAAAACACAGCGAGCATTACAATCCTGGTTAATTGAGTATATTCCGTTGATGATTTCGAATATTTGAATGGATGGTTGAATCAAATTAAGTAGATTATGGTGTTCAATCAACTTATGTGTAATGAAAAAAGTTATACGCGTTGCATTTCAATGGTCACGTGACAGGAAGGTCACGACAAGGTGTTCCTGATGCGGCGTTTACAACAGCATTACAAATCGTCGCTACATTCCATCTACGCCACCCACTACCGTCCAGATGGCGACAATCTTATGCCGTTTGGCCGCGTAGATGAAAACGATGACCGTGACCGAGAAAGGTAGGACAGAATCCTCCATAAGTGGATTGTGTATGTGTGCATGCGTGCATGTGTATGGGCTTGCGTGTGTGTTTAAGTGCGTGTGCGTGATCGAGCGCCTTTTAAAATTACCTCATCATTACATGTTTAGTGAGAGTGGAGAAAAGACAAAGTTCCATCGTGCTGTTGTCAATGCGGGTGACGGGGACGGGCCGGCGGGGTCGAACTCGACGGCGTCGAAGGAAGGCGGACAGCGCAGCACAACATCGCCGCCAGACAGCTTTAACGAGGGAGACGATCAGAGGCGCCTCGTTCCGGAAGTGCAGCCTCCAATGCCGCGTCTCAGTCTGCACTTCAAGCCAATTGCCGAACAGCGAGGAGGGCATCACCATCGTCTAACATATGGTAACACAACACGCCACGATTGGTACTTCGGCCACCCCTTCGTTTGTGCAGCGAACTGTTTCAACATTTGTTCGCTGTTTAACACTTTTGTGTATGGAATCAGCGAGCGAAATATAATCATTGTCAATAATGTAGTTATGTAAAGTGGCAATCATCAGTTTCCTTACCTGATCACACGGGTACATAGAACCGTGCATCATCCATACATATTTAGGACGTCGCTAGACTCTCCAGACATTAAGGGTGTCCTTATTCATTTTCATCTGGGAGCCAGTGCAGTTTCTTTCTGTGACGTTTTGTTTGCTATCAGCAATCTTAATCCATCAACAATCGCTAGAAACGTTTCGCTCAAATACCTTTCACGATAGGCAGATTTCTGGTAACACATATGTATATTTTAGCTAGCCAAGCTTAGCTACCATAGTCTGTGAGACTTGCTTGGAATAACAATATTTAAACAGAGTTAACAAGATTACAACACAGTGAATTTACTCTAGATGGCAGGTGGACAAGAAGCCTTTTTAGACTTATCGAAAATCCAACCCTTTTTTATCTACGTGTATTCCGCCCTGAGGTAAGTGTCGATATTATTTTTTTAAACATAGTCACGCTATTAGCACCCACACAAGCAGCAAATAATATGCTCCATTCATTTACAGTCCTTTGTGAAAATGAGAACTTTCTTACATCTAATCTACACTGCTCCTTTACTAATGTAATTCCATGTCCTCTAGCCCTTCTATCTTTTTTTGTAACTGAGAATAAAATATTTCTATCAGTATTTTCATAACCATTCAACATTTTAAACAGTCACATCTGTATGATTTCCTCTCAATCTCCTGGTCTCTAATGTTATTAAACTACATTCTTTTAGGCGCATTACATAACTAAGATCCCTCAGTTTTTATATCATTTTAGCTGCCCTCCTCTGTACGCTTTCTATCATATCTATGTCCTTCTTCCACGCTTTTATACAATATTCTAAATGAGGCCTAACTATTGTTTTGTACAACGGTATTACTAGTTATTTTCCCTTATTCGCTAAATTTTGCCTAATTAATCCAAGGAGTTTATTTCCCTTTGAAATTGCAATTCAGCACTGCTCTGAAAGCTCCATGTTCTTTTCTTTTATAGTAGTATTTAGTAAACTACCCCCATTGTAGTAATTCTTCGTTTCCATGTCCTGTGTGGAGGCATTTACATTTCCCAAAATTGTACAACATTTGCCACTTTTCAGAGCATTTGTAAATGCTGTCTATCTCTATCACTTTTAATCCTTCTAAGCACGTTTGTATCATTCACAAACTTCAACTCCTTGCTTGTTATATCATCTTCCAAATCGTTGATATATATTAAGAATAATATAGATCCTATTACTGATCCCTGTGGTACCCCACTCAATACCGATTTCCAGTTTGAAACCTCCCCATCAAGTTCTGTCAATCAGCCATTTTTCTATCCAGTTTATTATACTATTTCCTATGCCATGGGCCTTTAGTTTAAGCAGTAATCTTTGATGTGGTACTTTGTCGAAAGCTTTTTGAAAATCTAAGTAGACGATATCTACTGGTGATCCCTCATCTACCCACTTAGTGATGTCTTCCAAAAAACATAACATATTTGTTAAGCATGACCTCGCTTTAAAAAACCCATGTTGAGATGGGTTTATCAAGTTATGTTTAACAAGAAAATCCTCCATGTGATCTTTAATTAGTCTTTCTAATAATTTGCGAATCACTGATGTTAAACTCACTGGTCTATAGTTCTCAGACTTGTTTCTCGAATTTTTTTTTAAATAACGGTATAATGTTTGCCTCTTTCCATTCTAAAGGAACCACTCCCTCTTCTAATGACAAATTGAAATCTGTTGCAAGCGGTACGCTAATTTGTTCTATAATTTCTACTAGTAGTTTGGGCGCATTTCCATCCACTCCAGGTGATTTATTATCCTTCGTAGCCCTTATTTTCTTAGCTACCATTTCCGGGGTTTTCCTCCTTCAACTACCCATTTTCTTCTGTCAATCAGCCATTTTTCTTTCCAGTTAATAATGCTATTTCCTATGCCATGGGCTTTTAGAGTAACCAGTAATCTTTGATGTGGCACTTTGTCGAAAGTTTTCTGAAAATCTAAGTAGATTATATCTACTGGTGATCCCTCTTCTGCATACTTAGTGATATCTTCCAAAAAAACATAACATATTTTATATGACCTCGCTTTTAGAAACGCATGTTGAGGTAGGTTTAATAAGTTATGTTTAACAAGAAAATCCACAAACTGATCTTTAATTTGTCTTTCTAATAAGTGGCAAATCACCGATGTTAAACTCACTGGTCTGTAGTTCTCGGACGTGACTCGAACCTTTTTAAATAACGGTATAATGTGGGCTTCTTTTCATTATAAAGGAACTACACCCTCTTCTATTGACAAACTGAAAACTGTTGCAAAGGGTATGGTAATTGTTTCTACAATTTCCAGTAGTTTTTTTGGCGGAATCTCGTTCATTCCAGGTGATTTACTATCCTTCATAGCCCTTATTTTCGTAGCTATCATTTCCGGGGTTACAATAAACTAGCCTAATTAGCCTGATTCTGCCACCTTGAACTTGGCCTAGCAGTGAACTAATATCCTCTCTGGTAAATAATTATCCAGGTCTTCTGCCAATTAGAATCCCTCTGATATTATATTTCCAGCACTATCTTCTGGAGTACCGACCTTATCCTGGACTTTCTGTTTGCTTCTAACATATGCATAAAAACTCTTGTTTTATGTTAAAATTTAATTTTTATTCATAGCTTCTCTTTGAATTTCTAATATCAGTTGTAGCTTGGTTAAGTTATTCTTTACAAATGTTGTAGTCTTCTTTATTTCCAGTACGTCTATATGACTTTCACATCATTCGTTTGTACTTATTTTTTAATAGCTTCTTTCGATAAGTGTTTCTTTCTGGACCGTTTCCCTTGTTTTTTCAAGGGAACAAATTTATCAACGATGCAATCAATTTCAGTCTTTCAGATATTCCAGCATTATGTTGCTGTCTTATTCTTCTGTGTGTTATTCCAGACTATCGTTGCTTAATATTTCCTCGTGTCATTATATCTTCCATTGTGAACATTTATCCTGTTCTGCTTTTACTATTCCTTTCTGATTTTACTTTGATGGTAAAATGTATCTGGTTGTGATCACTACTCCCCAGTGGCTCACATATCTTGACACTGTCAACTGATTCATTATGTGAGAAAAAGACAATGTCTAACACTGCATCACCCCAGGTTGGTTCTAGCACATGTTCTGGAAGGAAACTATCTTGTGCTAAGACTAAAAACTTGTGGTCCTCATTCCCTCTACTCTGTACACATTTCCTTTGTATATGACCATGGTTACAATCCCCCATAACGATACAGTCCCGTTTGTTCACTTCCTTTATAGTGCTTTGTAGGTTTTCACTTTCATATATGCTTATGCTTAACATTGAATTTCCTGCAACTATGTTACAACAAGCTGCTTCTTCACAATCTCTGGTTCTCTAAGAAAACTGCTGCCCCCATTCCACTTAGATGGAGGCTATCACCCATGTACATACCTTACCTTCCGTCTTCTTCACACATCTGCTCAGCTAGTGCGTTGATCACCATCCTCTTCTTTCTATATGTTGGCCATCTTCCTCCCATTACTTGCACAATTCCTGAGAGAATAATTTGATCAATTTCTTTAACCTCCTGACTAGCTGTCTATTCTTCTGTAAGATGGACTAGTTTACACCCTCCCCTGTCATGCCCCATTACCTCCTCTACCCGTTCAGTCACATGTTCTATCCTAGCCCCCGGTAGACAAACTACGACGGCCTCCCCTAGCTTAGTGTCTTATCTGTCTTTCTCAGAATAGAGTCGCCCATGACCACCCTCTCGTTTCTCATTGCCCCCGCCCCAATCACTGCCTCAAACTAGCTCCTTCTCCGGATTGCATCTGTCTGGTTGTTGTTGTTGCCCCCTGCCGTCTTCTCTCCTGCCACATTCTCTTCCGTTCCATTCTTTCCTGTCGATTTATCTCTTATCACCTTTTCTCCTGTCGTCGTCCTTTTTATCGACTTCTCTTTTATCATATTTATTCTCACTTCCACTCGTCCTTTCATCTTTCCTCCCATCACATTTTATTTTGTCCTCTCCCGTCCCATTTTCCCTCCTACCTCCTTCTCTACGGTCTCTTTCTCCCGTGGCACCTTCAGGTCTGACACGTTTTCTGTCGTCGATTCTCCAATTTCTTCCCCTCCAATCACCTTATCTCCTCTCACTCTCCTTTCTTCAGTTTCTTGCCACTTCTCTGCTCTTTCAGTCTCACAGTGTTCCCAACTCTCTCCCTGTCATCTCTCTCCATTCCACCTGTCTCTTTGCTAATCCTCATCTCCATCCCCTGCACAATATCGCTTAACTTAACTACCTCCTTCTGCAGACATTCCACCTTCCATCACCCCACGCACAGAAAGGTGAATCCCTCTTCCTTAGTTTCTGTCCATGAGTTCCCACAACCGGACAAGACACAATCCACCCAGCTGTAGCATTGATCGCACACCAATGTCGCTTTGCCTTGACTTGCCGCTTGCAAGGCGCCATATTTATTTAATACTAATGATAATAATATAATTAGTTATTCAAAATAGTTTACACTATTCGCTATGTTTACTCTATAAAACTTAGACTTTAGAAAGACTGTTTCCTGTGTATTGCTGTACATTTATTTTGTTACAGCAGATACAGCCGTTACCGGTAGTGACCTAATTTAAATACAATCAATTACTTTACGCTAGACTGCTGCCTTATTTATTTAGGTTATTCTGCGCCGTAGCGAGTACGTGGGACACTAACTACATAAACAAGCTAGACTTCGCCTGATTATTGCATTTGTTTAATTTTAACAACAATGCTACCTAATCAAGTCATCTAGCAGGTACAGGCTTACATATATATTATCGTATGTAAGTAGTTTTATGTTTGTTGCTTTATCTCCTATACATTCTACCACATAATCACGTTTGCTAAATCTTGCTAACAAACGTATCGACGACTAAGTTACCCTATTATCACCCCCTAGACTAAAGTGTTCTAAAGTAGTTTAACTAACTTTAAACTCAACTGTTACTCCAAATATGTATACTGCTACTTTATGAATAATACTAAGGTAAGAATAATACTAATCGATCAATATTCCCACTTGTTTTTCAACTTTTCTGCACCAACAATTCTCCACGATCTAGATCCGCCAATGTTCCCGCTAATATTTGACACGTTAACCAATGCAAAATGGTGTACGCATAATGAGATATCGTGTTATTAATGCGACGTGTCTGAATGTGATTGTATTTCCTACCGCAGTTCCCAGCGAAGACAAGGAGATCACATGGCGTTGGCGGAGTCTCTCTCAGCCTTGCAACACGGTGGACTGGCCCGGAGACCGTCTCATTGCCATGGCATCATCAAACCACTTCCACACGGAGGACGTCGACACGGAGAGTCCTCACCGAGACACGATCATCGACTGGCCCGTCTCGCATTATGCCGACGTTGAGGAATGGTTTGCACCATACCCCTACACTCAACCGACCGCACCAAGTCACGTGCCAGATAGTTTAACGACGCTGCCTATCGACAACTACGCCACCGGGCGGCGCGACGAGGAACCAGTGACGCCACCTGGGTTGCTCCCTGAATCAGCGCCTGGGCGGCCGAGTTGGATCGGTCGTTATTTGGATTTGATCTAGTGATATGGCGCATTGCCATAGTGTTGGATATGATATGGACGACAGTATTGATTGGTGCTGGTGTCTGCAAAATGGAGATTGACACATCTCCTCCGCACAAATCAGCCCAGAGTGTTACTATTTTTGTGGTATATAACACTTTTCAAATGCATTTGTATTTGATTTGGTTTTTAAAATAGAATATAAAAATACCTCTCATAGTACAACAGGGGTGATCTCAATGTAACAAGAGTGGACAGTTTCTAATAAATGTTATATATTATTTGAATAATACAATGAGAATGACATATTTACACGATATCAAACATAATTATAAATATCAGTGTGGGTTTGAACGTTTTATCGGACTGCGTTCAAAAAGAAGGGCAATAGAAACGCCAGCTAAACATTGTTTACACCAACGCATTGCTTTTATACGCCCGCACTTCGCATTAGTACACCTCGGGCTTCGCCGGGTCATTACTGTAGTATATATAATATAACTTACATCGCATGGGTTCATCTTATGCTATGTTGTAGTAGAATGACTTTGGTAATACAAAACATAATTTGGACATACATAATACAGTATAAAAATGGTATATTCTTGATCATTGAGGATAACCTGGAGAAAAGGTTGATACGTTACACGTTAAAACGGGTCGGTTAGAACATTAGTTAAATTCAACTTTTAGCATTGTATTAAAGTAAAGGTAAGTTCTAAAGGAAAGTTCTTATATAACGCAGTATCCAGTCCACAGGACTGCGCAAGGCGCTTTACAATTTACTCCCTGGCAGACCTGTTCAATTGAACACCATCTCGACTTCTCTGGGAAGCATCCAGCCACGCTGCAATTAATGCTCGAAGACTGTTCGTACACAAATATCCACCACTGTCTATAACCAGATACTCATTCATACAGCCGAGTGAACTGGAGCAACGTATAATAAACGAACTTGCCCAAGGTTCGACACCGCCGCACAGGATTCGAACCTGGGTTCTCTTAGTCGAAAGTCCGAAGCTCTAGCCACTGCACCACGGCGCTACACATATGGAATTGTGCAAGTGAAACTAACGTTTTCATCAGCCCAAAGTAGCAGTTAGGACTGATGAGAAAAGGCAAATGGAAAGCAGCACCTGGGAGAAGATATACTTCCATTTTCCCAAGTTGTCGTATTATATACTATATCTATATATATTATGTCCTCTCAGGTGCTGCAGTCCAATTGCCTCTTTTTAAGTCCATTAAAGCCCACTGAACAGTGTCTCTCATCTACTAATTACCGATGCAGTTAAAACACCTAAATGTAGCTTGTTGAGTTATTTACTTATTAAGTAAACAAACTGACCTGCATTCGGCAGGTGATGCCACTGAGGAGTTGTGTTGGATTTATCAGGGTATATGATATACTGCATGCAATGCCGTTATTTGGGGACAACATAAATGATGTGGTCAACGAGAACGAATTTAAGTTAAAACCGTTGTAATCGTGATACAAGCGAGCCTTTGTTTGTTGTTCCATGGAGAAGATTTCACCTAGTATGGAATAATAACACTTTAGCACAATCGCAATGTGTGCAAGTTGGGACAAGGGAAAAATTAAAATGAGCCAAATATAATCATGTTTATTTCACAGTGAAACACACTTAATCAGATCACATAAGCATTGATAATATATCACAGATTCAGAAATATATATATATATATATATATATGTTAACAAAACACGTTTCATAAATGAAATCACACACTGTAATTGTTTACAGGGTACACAAGAATCTTTCAAGCGTTTCAATAATAAGAAAACAAAATCACGTCAAAATTTAAAACTATACATTCTGCCGTTCTCGGTAGAAATGGTTTATCTTTTCTTGCTTCCTAACAGCTTAACGCGAAATATCTCTCAAAGGACATTGCAGTCTTTTTTCTAATTTAATTGTGACTTCATGTTTCTTTAGTGATAATCACCAATTTGTGCAACACAAACGGAATATACATAAAATTGCAACACCTTTGTGCGTGCTGATTCCGGCAGCACCAGTGCGGACTCGGCCATATTATAATAATTCTTCAGTTATTCCTCAGTTAGTTTCATACATTGATTGAGGTCTATGTGATGGAATTTATCTTATTTTTTCACATTGCTTCTAGCATCTATATAGACACAAAAGTAATTTAAACTGTAATGAATGTTTGTGCTGCAGATTTTGTACGCTTGGCCACCTTCGATAAACGTCCTACATGTCCAACATTTTCTCGGTCGCGGATTTTCTTAGGTACGGTCACTGCCTCAGTTCGTTAATAAAACATCCAACTTTCCGAACTGGTTAGAAGAGTGTTGTCCCAATACGCCTTCCTCTTACTACAGATGCCCACAATTATTTGGTTGATTATTCTGGCACTTTTGAAACAAGCTTCAACAGCGCAAAATGTAAATGAGATGATCATACTTTGAACAGTTATATGGACACAATCCACTGCATACACATTCACGTTTAATGCTCTAAAACATACCATCCAACCTGCTAAATACGCGACAAAATGGCTATTTATTACGTCCAACTTATCATGCATCCGAGTTATAGTTGTTGTCGAATTGTGTTCGTTGTAAATCATCATACTATTTAAAATGTTCCTTCTTATAATATTATCATACGTAAAGATTATAATTACCTGTCATATTGACTCTTGTCGACCAGGCTATGTCGATACGTCGATACGTCGATACGTCGATACGTCGATACGTCGATACGTCGATACGTCGATACGTCGATACGTAAGAACAAATAACGTCACGGTCGCGTGACGTCATAATACACTCGTGACAAGTCGTAGACGTCCTCGCATGGATTGATTTGTGTTTCTAATTTCGTAAAATAGGCAACGTGAATACCAACAAAACAGCAACCCCAATCATCTAACACGGGAGAAACTGCGTGCTGGCACAAGTGAATGATGAAGTCACGTGACTGGAGCGTCAGATATTGAAGAAGCCTGCTGGACAAGAGACGATAGTATATACAGGTAATTCCAAAAGTTGAATATGTTATTGTTAAGAAGAAACACATCAATAACTCCTTCCTGTAGAATGTGAAGTGATCTACCAAGATCATCACAGTGTAGGTCTGCGTTTGTTACTAGATAACATTTCTATTTCCACAACACCGAGAAAACATTACAATCGATGACTAAAAATGCTACTCTGATCGAAGAGTTTTACATCGTTAGGCACATATACATGATATTCGAATACGAATGTGTTTTGAGAAACTATTTTGGTTTAAATAAATATCACCGGTGTTCATTAGATGTGTAACACTGTCTTGTGATATACGCATACACACAAACACTGACACACAGAATATATATTTTAACATGCACTGCAATACTTTGATTATTTGCTTTATTATGAATACTGATTAACCAACTACTTGTGTTGAATAGGCCAAGTGTTCCCGTATTCTCTCAAGCGGCACGCATGTTTAGGCCACTGGTGTGAGGTTGCAATCTACTCGGCAGTCTCCGCCGTACTCCGCTCCCGTAAACCGTTCCTTTGCTCGCAGCCCTTCACCCTGGCCGGCCCTCTCCTGTTGTACCTTGTTGGCATGGTCCTCCTGCAATAAACCACCACGGCGCTGGATGATGTTCACAACACAGTGACAGAATTCTTGAAAGAAGTAACAACTATAATATTATACACATGATATGCACCTGTGTTGCTTTTTCTCTGTCGGCGGCAGTGTGGCAGGTGTTGCATTGAGAACGCTGAAAGGCGGTCGTGAAGGTGGTCTTGGAGTAAGTTGGGTAAAGGACAAGATAACCAAGAAGATTCTTCGTCGTGGTACAGATTGAAGATGCTTACGCATTTCTACCCGTAGCACGGAATAAACAATGGTTACAGCAACAGGATGTTGAGGGGAAAGAATATGAGGAAAAAGAATCGTCAACGTGTATTTTAACATTTGTTTGTATTTCTGAACCTTTCTTGTGGTCGTGAATGTTAGCTGGCCTAACCCATTGACGGATTTTAGGCAATATCTTTACAGCCAAGTATTGAGCATCATCCCATGAAAGTGGCGTGTACTCACAAGCCATGGAACTGAGATCTTACTTACACGTTCTGAAATAACAAGAAATCTACAGGGTATGAACTCACCAGCAGTTGTTCTTTAAGAATCTGATTCATATGCTTGTAACTATTCATCTGTTTTCGTGCATAGTAGACTATCAGTCTGAAAGTGTTGGAGTAGAGAGTAGACTTTATACAACATATCACAACCGTGGCGTCTTATCACATAACGTGTATAATATGTACTGCAACTGGAATAGCATTAGGAACATTTGAAATGGTTCCTTATGTTTGCGCTGTTGTTAATATTGTATAGTGACACCAGAGATAATAATCGAATTTGTTGATAAAACATTACTTGCATTAAACAGTTCTTGTTTCACTGTTCCATATCACTATCTTTGCGAATATAAAATATATACTATTATCTATCGTGCCGTTTCTATACATTAGACATCCTATTTTTTTAACATCCGAAGGCATATCAGATCATTTATCACATCAAAACTGTGTGTTTTCTAAAACAAAACTTTTTTCTATAACCGCACCCAAACGCTGGAAAAAAGTTCTCATTACTAATTATTCGTGTTTATTGCACATCTTTTAGGCTGATTTCCTGAGGATATCTGCGCTATAAAAGGATATATTTGTTATTATTATTATTATTTTATGTCCAGATATGCAGTTACGGGCAATTATGACGGACCTATTAGTATGCATTATGATGAAATAATCTCATACGAAATGAGAGACGAGTATGATTCGTTTTAACCGAATCACAACTGACAACGATTATATACAGCAATGCCCCTAACTTTGAATTAGCTAACCATTATTATGCGTGTGATGTAAACATAAAATTATACGTGTGCGCGTGTACTTGTATATGTTTCCTGTTTACGTTTTTTTCACTGTTTACATTTCGATTCTACAATTGGTTCTTGTGACATAAACGTGAAGTAAACAGTACCAGTACGTGTCTCGAACCGCAGTGCCTCTACATGGCAGCATTCAACAAGAACAACAAAATCATAACATTGCATAAGCATGCTGCATATGTTTGTAAATGCACATCCGATATCGGCTAAGTTTTAATTTTCTATTATGAATGTTCTCGATACTTACACGAGGACAATGAAGCAGGGGAGGCCGAAGGAGGCTGAACTGAGGAAACCGAGGACTGCCTGTATCCAAGCTGGCGACTCGTGTATCGTGGCGTTCATGATGTCATACATGTAGTCGTAGCTACGGAACGGGCCGCAGCCTGTCGACGGAGGCATCCTACAAACGGTCGTGACATACACATAGGGCTGGATGTAAGGACTACTACTACATAGTTTCAACATGCAAAACTTGTTGTTTGAATAGAGCGTTCAATCAGACGAAAGCCATTCTATCTACAGTACATTCATACTCATACACACTCTCTCTTTCTCTCTCCCCCCCCCCCCCCCCCCCTCTCTCTCTCTCTCGCTCCTCTCTCTCTCTCTCTCTCTCTCTCTCTCTCTCTCTC